>BDUI01008635.1:47555-63171 GCA_002335545.1 Apodemus speciosus
TCATTTTTTTTTTTTTTTTTTGAGACAGGGATCAAGTAAATCGCCCTAATTATCTCTGAATTTACTTTGTAGTTCAGGCAAACAACAATTAGCTCAGGCCTCCAGAGTAGCTGTAATGATAACCCTATAACAGCCTATTAACATACCATATATTTACATCAACCATGTGACTAATATGCAAATATACATACTTAAATATGCTATGTAGCATATATTAATATGCTAATATAGACTATTAACATACAGTTAACATACTAAGATAATTAATAATAACCTAGAATTTATAGTGTTTATCGTTCAGTAAATACTTACCTATTTTAAAATTATTATTACTGATGTCTCAGTGGTTAAGACAACTGACTGCTCTTCCGAAAGTTCTGAGTTCAAATCTCAGAAACTCTATTCTGGTGTGTTTGAAGACAGCACTTACATATAATAAATAAATAACTCTTTAAAAATTATTATTATTATTATTATTATTATTATTATTATTATTATTATTATTGCAGTTCTTTCCAGTGGACAGTCAGGTATAATTCAGTTCAAAGTAAGTTTAGATTCACTTACGGTGTATAATTTTTCTCCTATAAAATACAACATAAAAATAACCTTGTTTTTTATTTGTATTTCTATAGTAATTATTGAAAGTCAGATACTATCTACGAATATCTACCTCAATAGTCTGTTTGTTCAGAAAAAAATTTGAATCTACTATACTTTTATTAGAAAATCATGTCCAATTCCAAAATTTATGGTAACTACTTATATTAATTCTTTTTTTTTAAAGATTTAGTCCATGTATGTGAGTACACTGTCAGTGTCATCAGACACACCAGAAGAGACAACCAGATGGTTGTGAGTCACCATGTGGTTGCTGGGAATTGAACTCTTTCATACCACTGAGCTCTCTCTCCAGCCTCCTAATTCTTTTATATACATATTTTTTATTGTATTTTATAATGTTCTTTAGCTCTTCCATGGTCCACAACTATGGAAATTACCCCAATCAGCCAAAGAACTCCTACAGGCTGGCAAACAACTTACTAGTGAGATTTTCTTCCAAATATAAAACTAATGCATCCAGACTTTAAATTACAAATTTCACACTTCTCTTAACTTCATTTATGGGCTAAATACCAGAAAACTAGGGACAGATCCTAGCTGCAGTGGTTTGAATACGCTTGTCCCAGGGAGTGGCACTATTAGGAGGTGTGGTCTTGTTGGAGTAGTGTGGCCTTATTAAAGAAAGTGTGTCACTGTGGGGGTGGGCTTTTGAGACCCTCCTCTTGGCTATATAAGAGGGAGTCTGCTCCTGGTTTCCTTTGCATGAAAGTTGTAGGACTCTTAGGTCCTTCCCAAGTGCCATGCCTGCCTGCATGCTGCCCTGCTCCCACCTTGAGGATCATGGACTGAACCTCTAAAAGTGTAAGCCAGTCCCAACTAAATGTTGTCCTTATAAAAGTTACTTTAGTCATGGTATCTTTTCACAGCAATGGAAACCTAAGTAAGACACTGGTATTAATCACTAAAACATTCAGTGTCTTATCTTTACTCTTCCTGCAGAAACCATAAAAATTCTTGTGAGCTATCATGCTTCTCATTTGGGAGAGAAATAATAATAATATTAAATTCTCTTCTCAATGACATACACTTCTTCATGTCATTAAGTAACAAGGCAAGAGAGACAGAGTAAAGGCATAAGAGGAACTCAAATTACCCCACTTACAAAGATATGAATGTACAGAAAAAAAGTCCTAAGGATTCTGTCTAGATTATAATAAGTGATAAGTGAATTTAGTCAAGTAAGAAGATTTAGACATACATTTTTAATTTACTAATGGTAAAATTTTAAAGCAAGAAAACATGAAACAATTCCATAGCCATGAGAATAAAAATACTTAAGAATANATCATGACATAAAATTAAGTCACCAAAATAAATTACTTCACAATGAACATGACTAAACAGTAACTAAAAGTCTCACCATTAAAACAAGAAAAAGAAAATTCTAGAACCAGATACATTCACTGCTAAGAAGCATGTAAAAGCAGTATTTCTCAGACTATTACATTAAAAAAAGGACATGAGTGCTAAAAATCCTGAATTATCCAGACAGCAAACTTGATTAAAAACATACAACTACAACAAAACTGCAGGTTATTCTCCTTATAAACATAGATGTGAAAGTTTTCAATAAAATATTTGCATATTGAGTTGAAAACACAAAGATTATATATCATTTCTATTTTATCTAGGAAAAAAAGGTTAATTTTTTTCATATGCAAACCAATTAATTTAAAACAACACTGGCATAGTCTTAATTGCAGATATTGTAGAGCCAGTTCAACAAGGAGAAAAGGGTATTTCTCATTTGTCAGAGTTCAACATAACTTCATAATACAATTCTTTAAGAAACAATGAGAAAGAACATCTGAACATAATAAAGACATGACAAAGTTGCAGACAAGAGAAAAAATGAGCAACATTTCCTGTAAAATACAGAACTATGCAAATACTATATACTGTATTTCAGAAATATAATCAATAGCTTTTTTCTACATAATTAATGAATATTTGAAGGGTGAACATAGGAAAATATATTCAGTTTAACATCTTCAAAAAATATGCCTCAAAACAAACCCTATTAAGGTGGGAAAGAAGAGAAACTCCTACACTAAAAACAAAGACATAGAAAAGTCTTGGTAAAAATATTAAAAGAATATCTTCCAGGCTAAAAAATTATTTAAATGGCTATACTACAAAAAGCAGTCTATACATTAAATGCAATCTTCATCAAAATCCCAATGATATTCTTTGTGTGTTTGTTTTTTGATCCCAGTGATATTCATTATAGAAAAAAAATCAAACTAATAAAATATTAAGCCTTCTAACAAATCACACCCTATCTCAAATTATACTACAGAATCATAGCTCTGAAATATCATTATATCTCAGAGGAAGGGGACCAGTATAGCTCACTAAGCTATAAAGAAGGTTGTGGTTCCATAAAAATGAAACCAGAGCAAGAAGAAAATAACAACAGAGGTCTATGCCTCAAAATGTACATCTATAATCACAGCTTTGGAAAGGTTAAATCAGATCACCCTTGATATGTAACATGTTAGAGTCCAGCCTAGGCTACATCAGAGTAAATAAGTTCTAATAAAATATACAACATATAAAATAAAAGCAGTAAAATTATACAAAAAATAATTAATTAAAACATGAATTAATTTTAGGTGCATTCTAATATTGATAGTTAAAAACAGTATCACAAAATCACTGATGAGTTCTTACAAACTGGGTACTGCTGTGATTGTTCCGTAGCTGCATAGTCATCTTTGCACAAGGTTCAAAACTGTGATTTAAGTTCTTGTCAGAAAATGCTGATGTCACTTTTCCAAACCCACTGGCTTCCCTCTTCACTACAACAGTTGCAGGACTTGTCACTTCTTTATCTAGGAGCATGAAAAGTAAGTGAGAACAGACTATTTATCACAATTAACAAACATCTTGTGGTTCTTCACTATATCACTGATTATTATTTTAATTTTACCTGGTTGTATGCTTTCTTTCTTTTTCAGAGTCTTCTCCTTAGCCATGAGGCCTAAGCCTATCATCTTGGGGCCTGCCCCATATATCTGTAGTTTCTTTAGCTCTGGGTTTTTCTCAATATCTTCTTCTGTGGGTTCCGGCTATTAAAAAATTTTTAAAGGACAAAGTAAATAAAAGGACATAAAAGTTTATAGAAAATGTGTAGAATTATTATTAGCAGAATACCTTAGAAAAGTCAATGCAGCCCCAGATAAGCTAATTATCTAGTAGGTGAACTTTTCACCCACATAATAAGTAGCAAGCACTAACTGCATGTAGTAAATTTAAAAATTAACTCATAAATCTGAAAGGGAAAGTGGAAGGGGGATTTACAAGACTTTGGAGGAAAAAGAGTGAAAGGTAGATTTGATGAAAACATATTACATGCATATATAAAATTCCCAAATATTTCTAATAATATTACAACAACAATAATTCCATGTATTGCTGAAGAGGACAGTGGGCTTTAAAGTATAGCTCCATCCACAGTCACAGAGATAATGCTGGTTAAATACAGTGGGTCTCAAAATGAATTGAAAAGATTTGTAAGTATAAGTAGTAGGTAACACAGGTAGAAGGGAGATTATAGAGAGAAAAGAAAACAGATATGAGAATATACTTTACATATGCATGAAACATATAAAGTACATATTTCTATTTTTTTCATGTTTTGAAGAAGATAACTAAATGTTTTTAAGATTGGAGATGAGAGATAAAGAACTGGCTCACTGGTTACAAGCACTCACTGTTTTCACAAAGGACCAGTGTTCAGTTCATAGCCCTCATATAATGGCCTACAACTAAGTCCAGTTTCAGGGGATTCAGTGACATCTTCCCACTAGTAAGGGCAGGAGACTCACATATGGTACACAAACAGAGAGAAAACACTCATAATGACGAAAATTTAAAATATAAAAACATTTTGAAAAGGTTAAATATAAAGCTACATANACTTTAATTAAAATACCAAAGACATTTTTCAGAGAACTAGAAAAAAACAATCCTTCAAAATATACATGGAAGCAAAGAAAATCAGCAATAATTAGGTATTATTGAGCAGAAAGATAAAATTAAAGATACCAGAATAACTAATTCAAAGATACATTACAAAAGCATTGTAAGGAAAGTAGTAAAATAAAAAAACAAAAACAAACAAACAAAAAAAAACAATGGAAGTTAAGCATTGCAGTAATGTCTATAAATAAGCCTATGAACTGCATGGCAGAAGAATTTCAAAGTTGAAGACAATCCAGGATATATAGGAACAACCTACATAAAAAATAAAAAATTGAATCAATCTCTGTTTTTTCCCAAAAAGTGAGCCAATTTTCACTATATCAATGCTCAGCACACCACCTTCCCAGTGGCAAATTATAAATAGACCATGCTTATACGACCATTATTTCAATATAGCATTGGAATTGTTTTATTGTACTATTATTTGAGATTAGTCATATCTCAACACTAAATTTTAAAATTATAATAAATAAATAAATACAAATACAAACAAAAAGCAACGTAACAAGCAGAAGTCCAAAAATAGGGACATACTATCCACAACAAAATGATTTTCAACAAAATATTAAATATTGAAGTGTTGTCAAAACTGAATATCCACATATAGAAGATTGATGTCAGTTTCTCATCTTGTACAATATAATCTCAAAAGACAAAATACTATTTTACTGAAGATCAAAGACCTAAGTATTATTTGAAATTGAGAAAAATTAAATTGGAAAAAAATCTAAGTTGCTGGTTTTCTTAAAAACATGTTAGAAAGCAACACAGGGAATTTAAGTGAAAATTAACAACAAGAATTAAAAATAAACTAAAAACCTTCAGTAAAACTAAGTAAATATTTCACAGGAAAAAGGCAACCTAGAAAATAGGAAAAACACATCTTGTCAGCTATTCATTACAAAAATGTTAATATTCATATTAGGGATAGAACTTAAAAATCCATTTATGTAGCTAGCATGATATATATCAGAACCTAAGGCCTCTATCCCAAAATTTATGAATGATATCTTCAAGGGAACAATATACAAAATTACCCAAGACACACAAAAATTAAACATGGAAAAAGAATTACAGAGTCATCTCATAAACACATGCAAAAATATTTAATAAAATATCCACAAACCAAATTCCAAAACACACCATGATCAAGAAGGCTTTATCACAGAGATGCATGGATGGTTCAATATATAAAAATCAATATATGTCATCAACCATACAAACAAACTAAAGGAAAAAACTCATGATCATGTTATTAGATATTTAAAAAAAGAAAAAAAAAAAAAAACCAGCTGGGCAGTGGTGGGACACGCCTTTAATCCCAGCACTTGGGAGGCAGAGGCAGGCGGATTTCTGAGTTCGAGGCCAGCCTGGTCTACAGAGTGAGTTCCAGGACAGCCAGGGCTACACAGAGAAACCCTGTGTTGGAAAAACCATATCCAAAAAACCAAAAAACCAAAAAAACAAAAAAAAAAAAAAATTAAAAATAAAATAACTAATGGAGATCAAGGAGATACAAATTGAAATAAGAGAAGTCAAACATATTTGCAGATGATATGATAGTATACATGAGCAACACCAAAAATTGACTAGGAAACTTATATAGCTGATAAACACTATTAGTGAAGTGACTGGATACATTGTTAAATTAAAAAAAAAAATCAACAGCACTCCTAAATACCAATAACAATTACGGGTGAAGGGGGTGGGGGGGATTGAGGGCTGTTAACAACACAAGAAAACAAACCCTTCACAATAAAGAGAAGATACAAAATAGCTTGGAGTAACTCTAATCAAGCCAAGTACAAGACTTCTATGACCAAAACTTCAAAGAAATTGAAGGAAAGATCAGAAGATGGAAAGGTCTCCCACATTTGTGAATCAGTAGGATTAACATAGTGAAAATGGTCATCTTACCAAAAGCAATCTACAGATTCAACCCATTAGTCATCAAAACTCCAATATAATCCTTTATAGATCTTACAAGGACAATATTTAACTTGAAATGGGTAAATAAAAAAGCAAAGACAGATAAAACAAGCCTGTAATAAGAACTAAAGGTATCACCATCCTTGATGTCTAGCTCTACCACACAGATACAGTAATAAAAACCTCATGGTATTGGTATTAAAAAAAAAAAAAAGACAGGATGATCTACAGAACAGAATTAAATACTCAGAGATAAATCTGATAGACATCTCGTTTTTAATAAAGAAACAGAATTACCCACTGGTAAAAAGAAAGACCTCTTCAACAAAAGATGCTGGTCTAAGTGGATGTCAGCATGTAGAAGAATGTAAATAGATCCATATCTATTACCCTGAACATAACTCAAGTCCAAGTGATTCAAAGACATAGACATAAAACCAGATACACTAAACCTGATAGAAGAGAAAGTGGGAATAACCTTGAACATAGTGGCACAGGAGACAATTTCCTGAACAGAAGACCAAGAACTCAAGTCCTAAGATCAACAACCAACAAATGGGACCTCATGAAGCTAAAACCTTCTGTAAGGCAAAGTATACCATCAATAGGACAAAAGAGCTACAGAATGGGAAAAAGAGTTTTACCAACTCCACATGTGACAAATTTTGACTCCACATTTGGCTAATATCCAAAATATATAAGAACTCAAGAAACTAGACATCAACAAATGAAATAATCTAATTAAACCTGAACAGAATTCTCAACCCAAGAACATCAAATGGCTGAGAAACACCTAAGAAGATGTTCAACATCCTTACTTATCAGGGAAATGCAAATCAAAATGACTTTAGGATTCTATCACACACCTGTCTCAATGGCTGCAATTAAAAAACATAGCTCATGCATGCAAGGTTATGAGATGCATGTATTGCTGGTGGAACTTGAAATTTGTACACAGTGGAAAAAAGTACGGTGGTTCCTCAGAAAATCACTAATCAAACTACCTCAAGACCCAGCGATACCAACCTTGGGCATGTACCCCAAAGATGTTCCATCCTATCACAAAGACATTTGCTCATCTATATTATAGCAGCTTTATTTATAATAGCCAAAAACTGGAAACAACCTAGATGTCTCTCAACTAAAAAAAAAATGGATAAAGAAAATGTGATACCTTCACACAGTACAGTTGTTAAACTCAGCTGAAAACAACAACAACAACAAAACAAAAAACAAAACCAACAAAACAAAACAAAGCAAGCAAACATGAAATTTACAGGCATATGAATGGAATTAGGAAAAAAAAAATTATCCTGACTGAGGTAACTCAGACCCAGAAAGACAGACAATGCATGTCCTAACTTATAAGTGGGCATTAGCTGTTAAGTAAAAGATAATCATGCTACAACCTATAGAAACAGAGAGCGTAAGTAACCAGGTAGGCTTTAAAGGAGGCACATGGATCTCTCTGGAAATAGGAAATAGAATAAATTTTGAGGTGGAATGGGGATGAACAGTGCCTGTAAGATGTGCTAGGATAATGGTGGTGAAGAAGCTGCCAACAAGTGACTGGTCCAATTTGTGGCCCACACCACAAGAAGCCCATATTGACACTGTCTGGAGGGCCAGAAACTGCGAAGACCACCCAGAAGCAAACCTAGGATAGAATCAACCATGACTTGAAAACAAAACAAAAGCAAAAACAAAAAAGAAAAGGAATGGAAAAAAGTCAATACAAGTATTCCTAATAATATTCTTCTATACTCTAGCTATCAGTGAAATTCAGAGTAAAAGTATAAAGTTCTGAAAGTTCAAATCAAAAGTGATTATCATCAAAAATATAAATGAAAATAAGTGCTGGTTTAGATGTAAAGAAAAAACAATGTCCTTACATTGCTGGTAAAAATGTAAAGTAGTCTCAACATTTTTCAAATTACCATAGTAGTTCCTCAAAGCACTGGTATCGTGAGAGGAAACTCAGTCATAGCAATGATAATTCCTTGTTTATTTCCTAAATGATCTATATCCACAAGGACCACTTGTACATCATGTTCATTACAGTTCCATTCTCAAAAGTCACAAAATAGAATCAGCATAGATTTCCACAAACTGAAAAGTAGATTTTAAAAAATTGTAGTTCATACACCTATGGAATTTTAGTCTTCTTTAAGAAAAATAATATTATTGAATTTTAGATAAATGAAAGGATCTATAAAAGTATACTGAACTAATTTTGGAACACAAACATAGATCACACATTTTCTCTCACATGTGGATTGTAGTTTTACAGATTTAGATACATTTGTTTAAAACCAGATATTGAGGAAGTCAGTAAATGATAAAGTGGCCATTGAGCAAAGGAAAAATAATTGACAGAATTGACATAGTGAAATACAAATATTAGGAATGAGGAAAGAAAATGAGGTATAGGTTCAAATGGAGGTAGGACAGAAGAAGTAAAGAAATGACTGATATTAAATGGTTGGAAAAGTCAAATAGAAACCTAGTATTTTATATATAAATATACATTCATGTGTATATACATTGTATGATTAAATACACATTCACACATTTATGTATTATATATAACCTACAGAACAGAATAAAATCTACTGAGTTCAAAATTACAATTACCCATGAATATGAAGCCACTGAAGTATAAACAAAATCAAGTCAGTCAACATTCCACCATGGAGTGGAGAGAGGCTTCATTCAGCTGAAGATATATTGACAGTTGATGGCTGCTTTGGGAGTGTGAGTTTCATTCAGAACTACAGAACCAGGTACGTGACTGTATACCAGTGCATTTATATCCATGTGCACTTATTTGGGTAATACCAATTTTGGACTTAGTCAGCTATTAAAAACAAAACAAAACAAAACAAAACAAAACAAATACAAGGCAAACATATAATGTTGGAAGAAGTACATAGGAGTGATCCAAACAAAGTTGGAAGAGAGTATGAAAACTAATAGTTTATATGCATGTATTATATTTTCGCAAAATAATTATGTTAAAGAGAAAAATACTGCACAAGTCAACTAATTTATTGAAAATGTGCAAAATAAGATGATATTACACTTCAATCATTAGAGTAAGTATCTGAAGAAAAAAAACAAAGTAAATACTGTGGGAATGTAATTCATATAACTTTTATGATGTAATTATAAACAATAGTATGAATATGGACAAACGTCACTTTTATTGCAGAATTGCTCACCACAACTCATATATGTGCTCATTAATAGATGAAAAAAAACTTATAATCATGATGAAATACCACAAAGTCACAGAAAAAAAAATTCTGTGATTTATTAGCACAATGGGTAGAACTAGAGAATATTGTATAACTGTAACAGGTAATGAATATAAATAGAAACTGAATCTAATGAGCTATATTTACGTCTGAAAATATCTACACTTAACTTCATAAATATCTACAAGGTTCTCCTAGCATGCTCCAGTCCCTTCCCATTACAAGGTAGAGCTGCCATATCCTACCCTCTACCCTGAATTCTCCAGCCTAGGGTAACTCTCCCAACTGCCCTTTCCTATATAATTCTGACATTTTGGTTGCTCAATCTTTTATTGCACCTTTGACCTCCTGACTACTAAACCTTCCCTTTTTCTCCCCTCACCTTACCCCACGTGTCCCAGCTATGTCTGATCATGTCTTCTCTGGACTGTCTCAGATGTCTCTGCCTCTGGCTATACTCTCCTTTTCATCTACAATAAACTTTCTCCTCCACTATACCTAGGAGCAGACATGTACTTTCCTTTCCTTAGTATTTCTTTTCTTGATTATTTTTTTGTTTGTTTAAATTGTGTTCTGAAAATGGATTTTCACCCAAACTCAATTTCTAAACTACCTCTAGCAGCTTATTAAAAGGAAAAAATAGTTTACCTCAGGATGTAGCCTTTTTGCTCGCCTACTGCAGCAACTGAATTTTGATGGCTGAACAGACTGTCTGAGAGGAATGCTATGAGGTTTGTATTCCTTGTCTTTTTCTTCACTGTCAAATGGATCTGTGTTACATTGCTGATATGGGGAGAAAAAATATATAAATATAGTTATGAACATATAAACTCATATATATGTATAAAGAATGTGTGAATTCAGCAGTGAAATATTCATAAACATATACATATATATACATGTAACATTTAAAATACCTAATTAAGTGAATTGTTCAGTTAAAGCAAAATAATAAAAGTGTACTCATTGTGAACACCTAAATTTTGAAGTTTCTCAAATAAGGAAGCTTTAATGATTTTAAAAAATAATTATCTACTTTTCAGATAACAATGTACTGTAATTGCACTTCTTTTCTAGGATATGATTTGGTTCATAATAATACCTATCGAAGATAAAAAGAAACTCACTAAAGTTTACCTACTATAGGTAGAACAATAAAGCTTTATATAAGCAAGTTTCCAAGGCCTAGTCCTGAAATTTCAAAATATACCAATAAATTTTAAATATCCAACAATTCAAAATTAATGCCAAAATTACAAATAAAGAAGAAAAACCAAAAGAAATCAAGCCTTGTATCAAGCTCCAAGTCAGCTACAACCCTCACCACAAGATTAGCTCCAGACTGAAACATTTCATAAGGGTAAATGATCCGTTCATAGTGGGATCGTAGCAGGGAACCAATGTTTTTCCCAGATGGGTAATTAAGACGTTGGGCAACATGGGCCCAACGACGATCCTTGCAGATTGCTTCATATCCACCTTCCTCCATCACAATCTAAAAGGATAAGATATAAATAATCAGTGAACACACTGGAAATGTCTAAATACTCCAATAACTCTTAATGCAGAAAACGCATGATGTCCTTCCAACACTTAACCACTGTATAACTCAAATAGTAAGCCAAAAATTGTTGCCAGGTTCTATAGTACTCCCTTCTAAGTACACATAAATGAAAGTTTGTTTTCTAGTTATGGCTATTTTTTTTAAAGTGAACTACTCTTACCTTATTAAGACTGTAAAGGTCCAAGATCTTCCTCTCCACATTAGGTATCTTTAAGGAAGAACCTTGAATTTCCCAGAATTTTGCAATCTGATCCAAATAGTTTAGTTTTACTCTAGTTTGGGCCTAGGAAAGAAGACAGTCAACAAATTATGCTTACTTTTTGCCCCATTTTGTACTTTACTTATCTTTTCTTACTTTTTTAAAGAAATATTTTAAAATTATAATAGCATCATTGTCTCCTTCCCCTTCCTACCTCCAAACCTTCTATTTTATTATGCACTTCTTCTCTTTCAATACATGGCTTCTTTGTCTGTTATAGCAAATAATATATACATTCTAAATATTCTATTACTTATCATAAATGAATAAATATGATTTGCCCAGTCTGTATGATGTTATGTGTATGTATAGATTTTCATGGCTGACCAAATGATATGAAATAACGACCTGGTATGCTACTCCTTGTGGGGCACTATTTCTCCCACTTCCTTAGTACTCTATAATTATTTGTCTAAGGTTGAGGCCTCCAGAGTTTTCTACTTTTAGTGATACCATATCCTGTTGGTATTATCCCTGTTTAGATCATGTTTACACTCCCATGTTGCTTACACTTCTTATGCATAGCTCCTTTAACATTTCCAGGACATACAATCTCAAACAAACTTCCTTTTCCTCTGCTCTTTCAATATCACTATTCCCTCTTCCATAATGATCTCTAGCACTTAGGTGGAGGAGAGAATAAGCTAGGAAAGTAAAAGGCAACCACTTCAGAGTAACTAGGAGGAATCAATAGAGGGGACTAACATGCAAGTAAATCTTAAAAAGGAAATAAGAAAAATGGGGTATGGAACTTTAATTTTTTTTAAAGCACAGGTTATCCATCTATCTTTACTTTCTTTGTAGCTTTAACTTTAGTCTACCATATAATGGAATGATGAAAGCTTCATGTTCTGGAATTTTATAAACTTATACTGTATTTTAAAGAAGATGCTGTCATAAATTAATATTTTTAAGAAATGATAACAGTGGGGTTGCAATAAACATAATTTCATATCAGAAACTAAATACAAGTCATTGTTGTAACAGCACAAACATGAGAATTCCAATTGTTCTATGAAAACACATATCTTACCTCCAACTCATTTAGCCTCTGAATTCGAGGAGTAAATCTGAAGTTATCAACTTCTACAGCAAAAGGAGGCTGCCAATCCTACAAGGAAATAAAAGTGACAATTATGATATACTGAAATGGATCAAGAAGTTAAAAGATGAGGATAGGGAGTATTGTTTCACTCTTGTATTAATGCTTTATATGAGTTACTCTTGCTATTTGTTTTCCAAAATTTTTAAATAATTACCTTTTAAAATTCAAAAACTGAAAACCATAGACAAAAGGCAAATAAGAGCTCCATCACATTAAAAATCTTTGAAAGGACTCAAAATTAAGAACAAGAAAAACAACTGAAGACAAATCTATATAAACTCAGTCTTACAAGTGTTCTTGCCGATAAACAAAATGTAACATATCTTTTTTCCCCAAGTATAACTGTATTTCAAGCACTTTGGAAAAATGTGTGTAATAAAATCATAATGCTGAAGAAAAATAAATACATATGTAGAAGAAAGGAACAGATTAAATACTTAACAGYAGTATTTTGTGTAAAAAGATTATATTCTTTGTAAGTTAGCTGTTTAATATGATGTTGCAAGCTCATTTCAATGTGGTTTCCTAATGAAGCCAATTAGTAGTAGTTCATGGTAAAACAGAGTGAATGTATGTTCCGCCAATCCAAAGATATTTAATCTGAAGCAAGGATTGCACACCCTTTTCATTTTACCCTTTTTTTCAGCACGTAAACGAAATCCTGATATTGAAACTGTGAGAAAGTGACCAATAACAATATAAACTTGCATAACATTTTTTCCAGTTATAAATGAGACTGCTAGCATATTTTAATTTTTCTTAGTTGAAACATGGTAAAGGCAACTCATTAACTGAAAATGTATTAATTGCACATCTGCAGAAGCATTTCAGGTTCTATCCACAAGGAATCTGGATTGCTGCAGGACTTTCTACAGTATGAAACGAGGAGCTGGTCAGATTCGCAACGCCTACGTAAATGTAAGGCCTTGTTAAGGGACTCAGTAGACCCACAGTCGATCAGAATAAATTTCAAGTTCCATTTCAGAGGCTTACCGCAGGTGGGCGTATCTTGCAAATGCCTGACTTCTCCGCAATGGGTCTGATTTTAGCTATGTAGCCAAGAGGATCTCGGAATTCCGCCCAACTGGGCTCAAAGACCGGGCACTCCGGCGGCGGTAGAAAGTCGTCAGATCCTGGCTTCATGTCCGCCCAAAACGCGGTTATAAAACGTGATTCGATATTAAAGGGAGAATGAAATTTCCTACTCACTGCGATGACCCGGAGGAACTTTAATTTCTTCTAAATTTCAGAGTTGGCTAAATTCTACATTCTTACAAATATTCACCTCCCGGTTCACATCCACCAAACGTAGAACACAAAGTGACAGGATATGTGTCGCTCCGCCGACTTATTTTTCAAGCGTTATTTAAAAACCTAGAAGTCGTTCCACATATAGGTAAAAGTTGAAGGTGCAGGAAACAGACGATCAAAGTAAAACAAACAGAAACTAATTTATCTTCTTAATTAAACTGTATTAAAACAACAACAACAAAAAAAAACAAGGTGTTTAAATCTTTAGCCGGATCTTTTTTCTTTTTAAGGTATCACTGCACGCGAACGCCTGCGCAGTAGAAAGCTAACAACCCGGAAGCAATTTGTAGCGCTTAAGTGTCACCCGGAAGCAATTTCGTCGGACTTAAACTGTCTCCTGGAATTCCATCTTTATGAAAACAGCATTTGGTCCCTACTACTCCAAGTAGCCACACCTTGGCTTGTGGAACTTAATTGGTGACTATAATTCTACTGCCAGGAGTATTTGCATGCCCATTATTTAACTAACACTTGCCATGCATACGTTTATTATACTACTTACGTATATTCAAAATTGAATTTCAGAGGCAAGAAGATTTCTGAGTTCGAGGCTAGCCTGGTCTACAAAGTGATTTCGAGGACAGCCAGGACCACACAAGGAAACCCTGTGTCAGGGAAAAAAATAAAAATAAAATATAAAAATAAAAAAAAGAAAAATTGAATTTCACAACAATATGTTCCATGAAAAACTGAAATTTAATAACAAACATACTGAATGGAAAGTAAGCATGTTATTTACATACAAAATTAGCGGTAAGGAAATATTTTACTACAAGAAAAACTAAGAAAAGTTTCTGAGATAGTCAGAAATAAAATTTGTTACCTTTTTTTATGTAGCAGACACAATTTTGAACATACAGAAAATCATATACTCTCCGAAAAATCATCATGATATATTTTCTTTTCGACCTCCTGTTCTCTCCCTCTGCTTCTCCTTTCCCTTACTCTCCCTCTCTTTGTTTAAACAGAGAATTCCATTATTCACTTTCTTCTGAACAAGCTGTGTAGAGCTCATGAAATTACTTTTTGTTTTTGTGAATATAAATATATACACTAACATATTTAGTTTTATTTTATACATGCTGTTCTACATTTCTGCTTTTGGTTTGTTTGTCAATCTTTTCTATAATTACTAAGCTTAATAATTTTTATACAATTATTATTTTTATACAGAAAACTGTGAGGCTGAACGGATGGTTCAGAAGGTAAGAGTATTAGTTGCTCTTGCAGAGAACCTGGATTTAGTTGCTGTAATTCACATAATTGCTTATCACTGGCTCACCACTCCAATTCTATGAAGTCTGATACCTCCATGTGCCCTGCACTCATGTGGGGCACTGGTATACATACAGGAAAACCACCAGAACACAAAAAATAAAAACAAATTTTTTCCTCTGAAAAGTACAGGATTTTTTCTTTATTTTTATTAAATATTTTCTTTATGTTTCAAATGTTATCCCCTTTCCTTGTTTCCTCTCCAAAAACATCCTAACGCATTCCTACCCCCCCTCCACACCTCTATTTCTCAACTCACCCACTCCCGCTTCCCTGCCCAGGCCTTCCCCTACACTGGGCCATTG
>BDUI01008637.1:27941-60474 GCA_002335545.1 Apodemus speciosus
AGAAGAAGAAGAAAGGAATGGCCCCTGATTCTGGAAAGGCTTAATGCAGCAGTGTAGGGAAATACCAGAACAGGGGAGAGGGAAGGGGTGGATGGGGGAACAGAGGGAGGGAAGAGGGCTTATGGGACTTTCGGGGAGGGGGGCAACCAGGAAAGGGTGAAATCATATGAAATGTAAATTAAGAATATATCGAATAAAATTTTTAAAAAGTTAAAAAGAAAGAAGTAATGGTGAAAGAGAATAAAATAACACTCTGTGTTCTGGGATGTCAGAATTGCAGTAATTCCTCTAAGTGGACCCTGTCATTGGAAAGATGGCTCAAAGGTTAAATGCACTTGCTGCTCTTTTAGAGGATCCAAGTTCAGTTTCTAGCACCCATGTTTTATGGCTGACAACCACCTTTAACCCTAGATCTAGTGGCCTTGTGTTTTCTGCTAGCCTCCATAGGCACCCCCACACAGGGGACATTCATTCACTCACACAAATTAAAATAATAAAATAAATCTTTTAAAAACTCTATGGGCATTTATTTGCTAGTGTTGCAAATTCTGTTTTCTACTTAAGAACTTACATCATTGGCTTCCATTTCTTTATTAACAGGAACATTATACGATGCATTTTTATTGAAGATCATCATTCAAAGGGTTTAAATTCAATTACTTTTCATACAGTAAGCCTGCTTAGAACAGATTACATCCAAATCTTTTAAGCAATTATGAAGAAAGAACAAGGTTTCATGTAAAACAAATTTCTCAAACTGTATAAGGAAGATATTCATCCCTTGTATAATTCCTAATRGTAACAAAAAGTGAAATAATGTTCAAGGAGGAGTTAAAAACACCAAAAGGAATCTAAATAGTATAGAACTAGTTGGAAAGTCAGGAGAACTGGATCCTAGCCTGGATTGTGACAATGTGCACAAAGTGGGCTATGGTATTTCACCCTGTGTCTTAGGGAATGGGTCCTTCGCAGTAARCTAAGGCAGCCCAGTCCATGACTTTGGAAATCCCATAGACATCACTGGCTTCTGATTCTACAAATAAATAACTACTACTGTGTTATCACTTTATCTTTTTTAGCTTCCCAGTTTCAACATATAATGATTCAAGGACAGTCAACCACAGTCAGAACTGATGACATTCTATATATAAGCTAGCCCTTTAGTCTGGGTTCTGGAAGCAGAGAGTATATAGAACAACATGGTAGAAGTATCCTTGGCTGNTTGTGTGAGGAATTACTGTAGAATCTCTAGAAAAATTAATATAAAATATGATCTATTAACACATAATGCCTGCTACTATACCCAGAAAACAGCAATCTTTCCAGCAAGCCACTGGGGTTCTTTTACTTAATTCTTTCTTCCCTATCAGCCATCTCCTTTAATATTCCACAAAAAATTATTGATGTCACAACTGATACGTGTTTTGCTTGACTTTTCTTGCCCTCTTTTTCTGTTTTATAAGTAAACAAACACGACTAAGATGTATATATGAAATAACCCATTTTGAGCTGCATTAGTACAGTTATGGAGCAAAACAGTAATGATACAGCTTAGATCCATGAATATTTCATTACAAATGGGAAGGTTAGAGGATTTTTATCAAACACATTTTCTGRGACTGGATTGTACACATAGCACCGTCTCCTCAAACTGATAAAATATAGTCAGTTAATAAATGCATATGACCACGTTTCCCCCTATCAAAACACTTTAGAAACATTCACTCAGTATTATGTTGTCTTCTTTTGCTTCATATATTAGATATCTGGAACAAGGTGAGTCTAAACCATGAAGTTCAAGTACTCATATGCAGTTCTATGGCTCTTACTCATCCAGCACATACATCTATTGAGACTATGTATGTGTCAGACACTAGAATTGACAGGGAATCGCTAGAACCTAAGATGGCTTTGGGTATGTACAGACCAATCAATAACTACCCAATAACCAATAAACATCAGACTCTAAGGRATGCATTCAAACCACCTTGGAGAAGCCACAATGTTTTCAACATTGCTTTTTATTGTCTGGAAGGAAATATTAAAGAAAAGCAGAGTGAAAAAGCTCAGACCACGCAGTTGGACTCCTAACAGGCAGGACATTAAGAAAAATCTAAACAGCATTAAAAGCACATTCAGTGTAAGATTGATATCTACAGCAACGTGAAACAGTACTGGATGTAGAAWTTTTTTTCTGTTTCCTTTCCATCTGAAGATAAATTCTGAGGTACTATAAGGGAAGCAAATTTGCCAAGCCACTGTTGTTTTATTGAACCACTCTGATCATTTCTCAGGGAAGAGCTTCCTGCTGGTGGGTCAATCCCTCCTTCTGCACCCTCCAGGGTACTGTCAGGTTGTCAACTTCACAATGCATGCCATGGCCTGCATATTTAAACTAACCCATTTCCACAGGAGCATTAGGACAGTTAGGCAATGAAATAGTCTTCACTCGCCTTAGATTAGTGAATCCCTCATTTAATTACAACTGGAAAGGTTAGAAACTTTTTATCACAGACACATTCTCTGGGAATTATCTGTCTTTGGAATATAATTAATCATCCTCTGTCATGCTTTCATTATAGACGGTGCTCTCCAGAGCACTGGCTTTCCACTCTCTTCATTCATATTCCTCTGCCCTTCCCCCTCACTGTTTTCACAGATCTCAGGTGAATTTTGTCGATTGCTCAGAAATGACTCAATGTTGTTAAACCCAGTTATCAACCCACATAATCAACTCACAGACACAAGATCTCTGCATACACTTAGCCATTTCCATACATATCCGTCCCAGTATTAACATGGATGGCATCTGTCAATGTTGACAAAAATTAAATTTCAAAACTACTGTAAATAATAAAGGAGTCATAGAGAGATGCTCTCTCTGGAGCACGAGCAACTCGTAAACATGATTTGCATATTGTGCTTACAGCTGTTTCAACATGAGCTGTTTGCTGTGGTTCATTAAAGTGATTTGATTTGTTAAATTCCACGCTAGTTGGAAGTTTGCGTAGAGAACTATTTAAGGGACATTTGTGAAAATTGTGAATTTTACAGCAGTACATGTTGGCCATAAAAATGCTCAAGWACATCAGGGGTAAAGCTATGGTAGAGAACCTGCCTATCATGCACAAGGACATAGGTTCAATTCCCACCCCATAAAATAATTCTAATGAAATGAATCGAGTAATGTGTCTTTAGGAGAAATTAATAGGGATTGAATTCATAAGAATCATCATTAATTAAATTCCAAACCATCATCTCTATGTCTGAAAAGCTCCCAAGATATTCCAGGCACAACTCAATTAAAGAGAGCTCCATGCCTTTTTGAACTCAAGGGGAGAGGGGGTGACAAACCCGTGCAACAACTGTGCAGTACAGAATCAAGCAAGCCGGCATCCACCTGATTGTGCCTTTCTGTGCAACGGATTTAATTCAATAATCTACAGCCTTCCTATCATCACCTTCTGGCCAGATACCATAAAATGTTATTGTTTATTGGGACTGGCAAAGGGCACCCAAGTTCACAGTCTGCCTTCCAGGCATATCTCAGCTAACCTTTTTTTTTTCTTTTTTAAGTTATCATTTGCCTTTTAATAATTTCTGGGATAGTAATTTTAATAATTTAATAATTCCTGGGCAGCACATCTCTTTAATAACATCTTATTTTTCGTGATTTCTTTTTTCCTAGTTATCTTGGCATGTACACAGAATAGTCTGTATTTGTTCAACCATCCTGAAAGTCAAGAAGATGATTCAGGAGTCTGGCAAGGTTTAGCCAGCTTCTTAAGGCAAACTATGCACCTTAACTACCCATGGTCTCCTCAGTGCTGCAGCTTTGACTGTTTGGTTGAGAGGCAGGAGGCAGGGGGAGCTGCACTAGCAATAGGTCAAAAGAAAGTGTAAATTTCAATACAAATGGAGCAACTGCATAGCATGTGTGAGGCTCTGCAGTGCCAAAGAAAAAATATTTTCAATACAGAAGTCATTGCCGAAACCACAAATGAAGCCCCACTCTAAGTAAGAAATATCCCATTTATTGACTGGTAGACAACAGAAATAGTAACTGTGTGTGTCACGGGGCATGGGGGGGGTATGTGAAACAAAGTATAAGTGTAAGTGTGCATGTGTGTATGTAAATGCACAAGTGTGAGTGTCAGAGAGTGTGTGAGTATGTATGTATGTGTGTGTATGTATACACATGTACACATGTATGAATACTTCAGTGTGATGCTCTCTTTTTCAGAAACCAGTCTTGTCAGGAGAAATCATTGCCAAATTTGTGCCTGGATATGTGGTTGACAATAGTTTGTAGAACATGAATGGCGTGTGGCCCTGAAGGGTGCTGAGGGGGTGACAGGGGTGAGTAGATGCTGCTGCTGTGATTTGCCATAACTGCACTGCCAAGTGGCAGGTCTCAGTTCCCTTTCTGAATCCGCATCCAAATAAAGCCTTGCTCCGAACATGCGACGTTGTCCTCCATGGACAGGAGCAGGTGCTTCTGTTTGAGTTTTATAAAGAATAGTTCACCAGTGACTTACTCACATGTCAAATATTGCTGTCTAATTGGGCCAGGTGTTCTTCGCTCCTAACTACCTTTCACGGGCTGTCATAGAAAAACGCAACAATTAAACCCCAAAAGGAAGAGGAACTCAGGAGTTTAGAGAAACCTATGAGAAGGGCAGGAGCCACTGTAGTTCCGTATGAGTTGCCAGGCAGGTGCAGTGGAATTACTGCTTTTTTTCTTTTCTTTTTTCTTTTCTTTTTTAAATGTTTCTGTCTGAGATCTGTCTAATTATTTTTTCTTCTTTTTTTATTGGATATATTCTTTATTTACATTTCATTTCCCTTTTCTTGGTTTCCCCGCCCCCCCAATGTCCCATATGTCTTTTCCCTCCCCCTGCTCCCCCATTCCCCTATTCACCCCTTCCCAATTCCCTGCTTTGGTATTCCCCTACACTGCTGCATTGGGCCTTTCCAGAACCTGGGTCCACTCTTTCCTTCTTGTCAGACAGCATTTGGTAGGTGGATTGTGTCTTTGGTGTTCCAAGATTCTAGGCTAATATCCACTTATTAGTGAGTGCATGCAATGGGTATTCTTTTGAGACTGGGTTACTTCACTTAGTATGATGCTCTCCAGCTCCATCCATTTCTCTAAGAATTCCATGAATTCGTTGTTTCTAATGGCTGAATAGTACTCCAATGTGTATATATACCACATTTTTTGTATCCATTCTTCCGTTGAGGGACACCTTAATTTAATTTTCTACTCATTTTCTTTACATTCCCCTCACTGCCCCTTCCCAGCCACTCCTCCAGCAATCCTTCCGCTAGCCCCTCCTTCCCTTCTCCTCTGAGCAGGTGGGCGGGGCTTGGGTATTCCTCCCCAACCCCAACCCTGGCACTTCAAGTCTCTGTGAGTCAAGGCACTTCCTCCCAGAAAAGGGAGCCCAGCTAGAAGAACATCTCCCACCTAAGGCAACAGCTTTTGGGAGAGCCCCTGTTGGAGTTGTTCAAGACCCACATGAAGACCAAGCTGCACATCTGCTACACATGAGAGGAGAGGCCTAGGCCCAGTGTGTGTTCTTCGGCTGGTGATTCAGACTCGGAGAGTAATTACTGTTTTTCTCAATGATGAGGGAAGGGACTCCTCTTACAGGTTTATGTGTTTGGGCTCAAAAGTACAGGTACTCTTGTCATTTCTTCAGGCTAATATTAGTAACCTAATTTTCAAAAGCAAACACTCTTTTGCCCATAGCCCAGTGGCTTTTATGTAGGCTGATTTTAGTCCCACCAGGATCTGACAGGAATGGCAAAGCCCAGACTAAGATTAGAACCTCCTCACAGTGAGACATGTGGGTGAATGCCCCAAAGCTGCCTGCCCAGTTAGGGATGAGGACCTGAAGGATTACAGTGTGTTTTACCCCTTTCATGAGACTTGTATACAGATATCCGGGATCCTTACTGCAAAAGGCTCTTCCAATTGAGCAGCATTCATACTAAAATGTCTTAGTTTGATTTTTCTTTCTTATTTCATTATAACTTTTTCTACTTAAGCATACGTGACTCATATATTATTTGAATAAGCTTTTTGGAAGGTGGAATTAAGATGTTTAGTTTTAAGAAACTCATCATGGTAGAGCAATTTTCCAGTGGGTAAAAAGTAAAGATGAGTTCTACATAAGTTCTGTTGAATATTGTGCTTCAAACTAGCCATGTTTGTGCTGCAGGGTGCAATAGCAAACCACACAATAACATGTAGCAGGAGACTGTGAGCAAGGAGCTTGCAAAGTAGACTATGGAGGGCAGATGATGCTATGCTCTCAAAATGATTTGTTTCCATGTGTATTTGTTTGGTTTCAATTTGATATGATATTTTAAAATGTGTGAATTCCTTAACTGTGAGATAGCTATCAGAAGTCGTGCACAAATGATACTTGAGAGCACACACACACACACACACACATACACACACACATGCTTGAGCATACACACCAAAAGCAGGATAAAAAAATGAAGCAAAGTTTTAAAGATATATGTAAAATATACATCAAAATCTTTTAGCATTTACTTCTCCAGAATGGAAACATTACTTGTTTCAAACATAAATCCAGTGATCACACCACCTATGATCCAGAACTGAATTTGAATTTTAAAATAAGATCTGTAAAACCATAATGAATACAGACTATTTCAACTATCAAAACTATGAACTGAAGTGAGCCAAGAAACATAATCCTAGAATAAGGAGGGAAGCACTGTGACTCAGTAGACTCAGTAACGGCATTGCATGCATAAGCTCTCAACATTTAGAAACATTTCTGATGAACTAGTCAAATATTCACAGTAATAATTCCCCTGTCTAAAAAAAAATTCATGCTTGTTTGTTTAGGCTTTTTGACACTAGGTCTCACAATATAGTCCTAGCTGGTTTCCAATTCTGATCCTCCTGTCTCAGATTCTCAGATGCTGGGGTTACAGATGTTTACTGTCACAGTTGGCTCAAATATTTTATTTAAAAATATTCAAGCTGAATTTAACTTTATTGATACTAATCTTTAGTGAAGACCTTGGCTTTTAAGAATTAAAACAAAAAATTCCCCAAGTTTCCATGCAAGCTAGAAAGACAGTAGAGCAGGACATCCCGTTGTTGGCACAGAAAAACTCTAATAACAATGTAGTTTGCTTTTCACAGAGAGAGACTACATTTCTTTTAAAATTAGCACATAATGATGTCTTTGAGTTCTTCATTTCGCTGACAAGTTGTACATCCTCCATGATTTCCAGTGATGACTTTTATGTCATTTTGTGCATGTTTCAATAATTTTATTGATAAATAAATCATGCACTAACTTTGACGGATTTCTTGGAGCAAGAGGTATCTTCTAATTTGCACAAATGAGCCATATGGGCTGGCAGCAGCCTTGGCTTCCAGGAAACCAAACTTCTTCCCACTGAAATGAGGGAGCATCTGTAATGCCTGGAGCAGCTGGAAGTCCCATCCTTGCCAGGCTAAGACTGAAGTGTGAAAATGAAGAGAAAACCCAAGTCATGTTGTCATAACCTGAGGACCAGATTGGACCTGCTTTAAAGCAGAAACCTCCTAATGGGTTCTGTGTTCTGTGGGCTAATAAATTTCTTTGTACATTCCTACCACTGCAAAATATCTTTTAGGAAACCAACTCCCAAGAGAACAGATATTTGCAGAAAGCCATGTGAAAACTGTAATGATGCGGGGAATATCTTTTGGTATTCTCCAGGGAACATTTGGATTCTTTGCCACATTTGCATGCCAATTTGTAGAAGCATATTTTTGTCATAGAGTAGAGAAGAGTTCAAATTTTTTCTTGGCCATTTGGAGCTATGCCAGAGCCCATGTGAGATTAAGTGAGGTTTTTCTAGGCTGAATGCTTTAGTTTTAGTGGGTGGTCAGTAAATAATAATCATGATTATGGCTTCTTTTTCTCTTTCAAAATGATTGGCTCTGCATCTTAGCTTCCATTTTGAAGTTTACATTAATGACTGCAGAAAGCAGATATCCCGAGCAGGATGTTGCACACTGAGGTTGTACTGGTGAGCAGAAGGAGCAGAAAAAATCCTCCATTTCTACGGGGGAAAAACCAAATTACAAAAGAACCTTCAAGGGATGCTGAAGCAAGGCCATGGAGTTCTGCACCTGTGCGTAGGGACAGAGAAGCCATTGATCAGGGAATCTAGTTGAGCTTAGATAGGGCAAGTGGTTGGGAGGACCAGGAAAGTTGAATTGGAGCCCACGATTCCCCCTAAATTTAGAATAATAGTCTGTCTCATCTGGAGATGTTGCTCATTCATGAGAATCGCTAAAAAGACTCAAAGTGGGATGAACCCTTGTGAGATGCTTAAGCTTAGATCAGAGATTTAAGACTTTGTGAAGATGTCTAAAGAAATGTCTAAAATTTAAACAAAAATTTCTCAAAGTCCTTATGTGTGCTAGGAAGCTAGTAAAGTAAGTTCAACTGTTTTCACAGATAAGCTCTGAGAACGGTCTATTTTCTTGACTGTTTAGGGCAGTTGCAAAACAAAGGAGGTTTTCTGGTTAGGTTTTTTGTCAATTTGACAAAAGCTAGGTTCATCTGGGAAGAAGGGACCTCAATTGTAGAATTGGCCCCAACAGACTGGCATGTAAGTAACTATATGGGGCATTCTCTTGATTGATGTGGGAGGGCCCAGCCTAGAGTGGGCTGTGTACTATTACTAGACTGGTGGTCCTGGGTTTCAAAAGCACATTAGCCAGGCAATGGATAGTAATCCAGTAAGCAGTATCCCTCTAGTCTCTCTTCAATTTCCTTGTTTTTCCATATTCTTGCCTTGAGTTTCAGCCATGGATTTCCTTATTAATAAGACTGTCATTGGGAATTGAAAGCCAAGTAAACCTTTCCGTCCCCGGGTTGCTTTTGATCATGGTATTTATCACAGCAACAGTAAAGTAGAACAGGAAGACATAACTGCTTTATAATAATTAGCATATAACAGTGTTTCTCAAGTGCAGGGGTTATAGGTGTCCATCATCACATATACCTTCATATATGATGATATGTGATAGTATGTGATGTGACAGAACAGGAGTGAGGGCTCCAAAAGAGAAAACAGACTTTATGAGAAGAGAATGGCCTTCAGAAGCCTTAGAGTTATAAAGGCATCCACCTACTACACTACCCGTTCTGATTAATAAGTCTGTGCAAAAGATGGTAAATTCATTGGGAAAGGAGGGGAAATTGCAGAGGAGTAATGGTAGAAGAGAGCACACTTGTACTCAATTGCTATGGGAAGATATAAGCATTCCACTTGATAAAACTAAACTAAAAACTAGTCATTTACTCTTTGACCCCTGCAGGGGTGATTACATATTAATAAAGGCTGAATGCAGAATAAAGTCAGGTCCTGGATATTACACCCTGTGTAGAGACCATTCTTTTTTAGAAACAAAGCCTTCTTAGTACTTGTAACCCACCCAGTGCAAAATACACAGAGTTCTTGGTGGTGGATTGTTATATCATAATGACTTTAAATGTATAGTTATTTTGGAATATTTATGATGGTGAAAACAGTATATTAGAAATCAATAAAGTGACAAAGGGAACTAGGAGTCCCTGCTGCACTGACTGTCTTCACTTTTTGTCATTGTGTATCTTTAAATGCACTTGACCCTGGTCTAAGTTTTACTTTATACTGAGGTTCACCCCTTACTGCGAGGGCTCCAATCATTCTACACTACTCTCTCATAAATGCTTAAAATTTCCAGATGAGCTATATATGCTAAATCAGGAGCAAAGTGGGGACTACACTTCAGGTTTTTGTCCTTCCCAATATTTTACACTGTAAAGTTAAGCAAATAAATAACCTCCACCCCTGGCCCCCCCCCTTCCTCCTCTTCTCTTTCCACCACCATCTTGCCCTTTCCTGTCTGAATAAACCTCATGTGGAACTGTTTGTCCTGGTGTAGTCTTTCTGGAGCTGCTGCCACTGATCCCAACATATAGTAGGCATAAAGTTCAAATAGTTTTAGGGGAAAGCAGAGGTGAATTTCAAGGATAAAAAAACATAGCTAAAACCTGACTAAGCCACACCTTTCATAAATTTGAGAATATTAACGAACCATCTCATGTGTAAAGGCATGCAGGTACCGCTGCTGAATGCAGTGACTGCGAAGATGCCCAAGCCCAAATTCATAACACTAGAACTGTCAGAATTAATTCTGCTCTTGTACCCTCTGGTAGAAATGAAGGTATGATAAAGAAATACTTGGGAACCTCCCTTCATCTATGAGACTACCGAAACAGTGGATACTCTAAAATGGAAATCTCTGCAGGAAACTCATATTAGGAAAATAAAAAGGCCGAAGCCTGAGATCAAACTCCTAGAAGGAAAATTACACTTTCCCTGGTGACTTCACAGGAAACACTGAAGCCAAGATAATGATGGGTCAGTGACATACGGGACTGTACCTTGATTAGAACCCCTTGCTTAATCCTAAACTTTATGCCAAGATCCCAAAGACAGACTGGTCAGGTAGTTACTGAAACTCTGTTCCTCTTCCCAAATGTGGCCACTTTTCATTCATAATTTCCCTCTTTAATTCATCTGTGAAAGATCTGTAAGAAAGCCTTACTTGTTAGGCTTATCCTGTCAATACCCAGGATTTTATCCTAATAATGCCAGCAACATTCAGATATTTGGAGATTGTTCTACAAGAACATTGTGAGCCAGGCAGTGGTGGTACACATCTTTAAACCTGGCACTTGGGTGCAGAGGCAGGCAGATCTCTGAGTTCATTCAAAGCCAGCCTGGTCTACATTGTAAGTACCAGGACAACTAAGGGTATGCAGAGAGAAACCTGGTCTTAAAAACAAAACAAAAAAGAAAAGGAGGGAAGGAAGGAAGGAAGGAAGGAAGGAAGGAAGGAAGGAAGGAAAAAAAGAAAAAACATTTTAAAATATGGGTTATGGGTAAATATTTGGGGTTATAGGTTAAATATTTTGTCTTTTTCCTTATTATTTTACCATAAAATGGTTTTAGGAAATCTAGGCTAAAATCTATAGCTTGCAATGTTGACTATGTCTACTGGTGTGTGCTTGGCAATTTGTTATCTAGCAATATTCATTATTTCCATTACACACTATTAGCATTGTACTGATGTATAAATCCAAAGACCTTTTTGAAAAAAAATCACTGTAGAATTCTGTCTTGTATTTAAGGAAAGATAAGAGTATTTTGTATTGGTTTTACCATAAAGAAATAAGAAATAGTAAGTATTTGAGTAGGTATATATCTTCAGTCTAATTAATTGAATAATTTCATAATGTATGAATGATACATGATATATGCTAGCTCATTAATGGGTAATTTTCCTTTTATGTATCAATTAGAAATCAATTAATAGCAATAAGGAGTGTTCAGAGAAAGGAAGGTAAATATTTGGAACAAAATTATTAAAGTATGTTAATTAAGTCAGAATTAGTCTTGGAGTAAAAAAGAAGTGAACTCGTTGCTTGGATACAGACACCAGAGAAGATTTCCTTCCACCCCATCCCACTCCACAGCTGCTCCTGTATGTTCTGTACAAAGGACAGCGGCCCCATTGGCTTAGACATAGAAGTAAGGACAACAGGATGCTGAGTTTCAGCATAGAAAATCTACTGAGATAAGTTTTCATCCATTGAGATCAGGTTCAATCTAGAGTTTGGACTCCTCAATAATTTACATGAGACAAAATTTAAACTACAGAGTCAAAGTCTACATTTGGCAGCATGCAATTTTAAGCAACACACATACACACACGCACGAGGCACATGCTCAGATGCATAAAATACACTTGTACAGATACACACAAATAACTGGACATTTGAATTTTTTCTTTCTTATGAAAACTGTTTATGCATATGTGAAAATTAAATTCCAGCAAACTCTCTGGAGTGGGATGCAAGTCTTGAACGCTTCAAAGTTAATAGCACTCTGATAATTATTGTCATTTAATTAAGTTTTTGCAAGGTCAAACCCACAGAGAGACCTGTTATTTCCCATTAGGCACTAAGCCCACTGACATAATAAACCCATGTATAAGGAGAAAATGCAAAGGCATAAGATGAGGACATTAAAAAATCACAACAGAGTAAGGTGCCAAGCACATGTCCCCTTGCTGAATAAATTCCAGGCACTGCTCAATGGACTGAGGCTTCCATTCATCTACTGGATCTTTCCTGGAATCTAAAGTTTGCTAGAGTCTATTTCTGTGTAAGAATCACATCAAGCATTTAACTCCCAAAACTGCATATTTTCCTCTTCTCTCCTCTCTTTCTCAGCCATTAAAGGGCTTCAGTTGGTGTTTAATACTTTAAAATCTACATGCTCTCAGACAGGGCATTATTCCTCTAGTCATAACAGACCTGGCTTTTATCAGCTCCAATTAACCTGAAGAAATGAAGGGATGGAGCCAACATGCAACATGTCCCTCTTGTACAGTAAGGAATAGACAGATGAGCACATGGGCCAGTTTTTATTTGGTTCTTGTGTTTCTTTCTTAGTGTCCCCATCATGGCCTCTCTATGTTTATAATGTCTATACTCTTCCAGGGACTGAATCTGCTACTGATGTAGGACAAATTCCTTTCCCCTAACCACCCACTTCTACTTAATAATTCTAATTATTTACTGTGGCTAGGTACTTATTAGAATGCTACTATAATTCTCCAGGCCTCTAAAGTGCCTACTATTTCTGGGCTAAAAATTATCTTTTTCACTTTCTCCCCCTTTGATCTAAGATTTTATTATAGTTTGAATTCCTTCGCACTAAAAGGCAATATTAAAGTCCTAAACCCTGTACATTATATTGTAAGCTATATTGGTAAATTGCCATGTGCTGTTTAAGTTTATTGAAAGTGGTGGGTTCTTTTATCCCAGACTCCAGCATATTTAAGTATCCTCAAAACCCATATCCAGGGATGAATTACGTGCACCCCATATCTGCAATATGGAGAAGGAAGACCAAGGAAACAGCTCCAATGTGAAAACAGGAGAGCAGTGAGAAAAGCTGAGGGTAAATCATTTCCAGTTACAGTTGCTATTGTTTACTCCATGGTATAAAAAGTGGCTACAGTGAGAAAGAGAAGGCAAAGTCCATCATAGAGAGCCACTCTGCTCTGTTGGGAAGTCTCCATTAGAAACTCCAGGGAGATTGTGAGCAGGGCTTTCTGATCATCCCTGCAGCATATTTAGAGTGCCAAGTTTGATGGTGTTACCTTTCTGTTATTTGTTTGCAGGCTCTCAGTGAGGTCTCCAGCTGGCTCCTTTGATGGGGCTGGGTAACTGTAAGCTCTTGATTTGATATTACCTTTCATTTGATTTCTCAGTTGGGCTAGTTCAGTTGTGTCTACTAGATTTTGCAAGTATCCAGTTGATGATGTTTTGTTATCATTTGTTCTTCTTGATTTGCCACTCACTGCTTCTCTTACTTTTGCTTGCTATATGCCCAATAGACATATTCATTTAAACAAAAAGCATGGGTATATAGTAGGTAATTCTGTAAGTTATATAGAATAGACTGGTACCCGTAATTATGATCATTCTTGGAATAATGTCTCAGCAGATACAGGCATGGTCATGAGAATGGGCTCTAATCCGCTCACACCAGTACCCTTGCAAGAAAAAAAGTCACAGGCAAAACATATTCGAAGGAAAAGCTAGACATAGTTCCAGAGATAAAGATTGGAGTGATGGAGTTACGAAGAAGTTTCAGGTGAAGGAGGATTAGTGGAAATTAAAGGCAGGCTCCCTGACATGGCAGCTTCTTGTTCCCTGAAGATTCTGATGTGGAACACCACGAAGGCATGGGGTGGGTATCTAAACAGGACTAATGGGAGGGAGTAATGGAGAACCCAGGGACAGTATAAAACACCTACTCTACAGCCTGTTTTGTGGACTTTCAGCCTTAAGGCTAGAGCTGTTGTTTTCCTTCTCTTTCCAGCTCTGTTTTGTCTTTCCTGATCACTCAATTCTTCGTCTGTACCAGGGAATGAGCTTGGCAACCCCCTAGACAACTGCCAGCACACCCATTCCCAGAGACTTTTAAGCAAAAGTTGGAAGAAGGTAAGAGAGGCTTTCACACAGAGTCTTAGAGGGAGCAAGGGCCTGCCTGTGTATACTAGTTTTAGGCTTCTCTAGATTTTTGGAAGAATAAATTCTAAACTAAAAGTATCCAATTTGTTGTTCTTTGTTTCTACAATCATAGCACCAAGATCCTATTCGTGTTGCACGAGGAGACTTTAAAATGGAAGGATCTTTTTAAGCGCAGCTATTATGAGGTCTACAAAAGCAAATGAAAATCCAAACAACCCAATACACTTCCTAACATCACTTTTTTTTCTTATCTACTAACTAAACAATTCATTACCATCCAATGGAATTGTCTTATTTCTTCATTTAGAACTCAGTCATTGTCAAGTCTTTGTAATACATTTCAGTGACTTTTTGGAAAGAATGATCTAAAGCAACATTACACAAGGCTTATCTTACTTCCTATGTCCCACAAGATGAGCATCACTGTGATTAACACAGATCTTGAGGGTGCGATTTTTATCCTCAAACCTGATCGACTTCCCAGTGTCTTTGGGTGCATAGGTTTTACTCTCAGATTCAAGTCACATTCTTCCTTTAGCTTATTAAGAGAAAGAAAGTATATGCTAAAAAATTAGCAACACTCATGAAAGATAAATTGATAGCCAGAAATGCCTTTTTCCTCAGTTCAAATACAAATACAATTTCAAAAGGATTCTCACTACAGTTAGAAATTTGCTTGTTTGAACTTGGGCTTTTAACAAACAAAACTTTACATCATTTGAATTTTGAATCGTTGATTCTAAATGTAACTTTCTCCTTCACATATGCTCATAAGAGGAATATATCATTTAAATCACACAGCTATTGAATATTTTCTACTTTAATATGCAACAGGATGAAAATATGGTTAGAATGCTTCCACATGCTTTTAGAAACCTTCATTTAGCCATATTTAAATATCCAATTTCAGATTTTATCATTTTGAAATAGCTCTGGCTTATTCTTTGTGGGTAAAACTATTATGGTAGGCTCCAATTTTCCACTAACACAATGTCTACCTTTGTCAAGCAGACACTATATCGTGGGCACACTTGACATCCTAGTGAGTGTGTTTCCAGTGAGACAAAAGGAAATAAAATCTTTTTGTTAAAAAAAAAAACCTGTTTTTGTAAAAGCAATGGCTGTGATTTTCTAGCCACTTTTCAAACATGTGTGAGCAAACTGATGACTTTCGTATAAACTTTAGTCCTTATGATTTATTTAGAATCTTCCTAAGGGATTTTACTATCAGGAAGAACTGAACAAAATGTCTTTGTTTCATCACTCTTTGGGAAACAAAGGGCTAACTATGTGGTTCTATGTTAGGGCCTTCCTTATTCTAATCCCTCTCCATTTGTATGCCACAATTTGCAACTATTTTTTATTAAATTTATTAATCTTGCTTAGAGTACCTGGTTCTAGATGTTTCATGCACCAAAGCAAGTGTACATCCTGAGAAAAGTTGAAATGAATGTCACCATGATCTGAACATATCTCATGAACTTCATGTGCTGGGAACTCAGTCATTAGTGCAATGGTGCTTGCTCACTGCTGAGAGCTCTACCATCAGCATTGCAGTGTTTAAAGGTGGAGACATCAAAGCCAATGGTGGAGACATCAACATCAATGGTGGGGACAACAACATCAATGTCAAGATCATGAGTGGTGCAAAATTTTGAGAGTTGGATTATAAATGCTCTGACTTTCTAGACAGAACAATGTAATCATCTTGTAAATGTGTCATCAAGGGAATAGGCAACTAATGAAAGAGCAAGCTCAGTCCCTCCCCTCTCTGTCACAGGCATGTGCTTCGGTATCCGTATACCCTTAGCAAGGGACAATCTCAGAAGGCTGCCATCAGACTCTGGACACTTATCCTTGGATAGCACACCTTCCAGAACTAAAAGAAATACATTTTAAAGAGACTTGTTTTATTTTTGCTTCTCTGTAGGTGTCTCTATGTGTGTGTGTGGATGCAGGTGACAGAAGAAGGCTTCTGATCAGTTGGAGCTGGTGTTATACATGGTTGTAAACTGGGTTCTAGAACTGGAACTGAGGTTCTCTGCAAGAACAACAAGTATTCTTAACCACTGAGCTGTCTCTCCAATCCAATTTCTGATCTTTCCTTACCTTCTGTGATATTCTGTTACAGCAACACAAATGAATTAAGACAGACAGTAATCTGCAAAAGTCTGTATGGGTGGGTCTGTTTGTGAAGTAAAGGTGTTCTTATTCAGGATCTATCAGTGGAAACTTACAACAATGCTAAGGGTAGAAATGGCCTGGGTTTATCAGTTCTTATGCACCAACTACCTGGATGTACTCTCAAAAGAATTGAGGTTATCATAACTACTTGATACTACAGCATTAACACTTTTCTCATTTAATGAAAATACTGAAATACAGAGGTTTGCATATTCTTACCWGGATTACTCACAGCTGGTGACAGAACACAAATAGTTTGAATTTGAAAACCTTATTCTGAATCAAGATTATTAGTGTCGTTTTACAAATGAAACAACTGGGGATTTTGAGATTATTTGTTGTGCTTGTTCATACAGTTAGCAAATGTAAATGTGGGCTTAACAACTCTAGCCTACCAGGATTCTGGTTAGGCTCCACCTCTCGTGATTTCAACTGTATCACACATCCAAATTCGTTAAAGATGTTTACAGAGTTGCTCATCCTATGTGTCTGGACCTGTTACATATGCCAGCACACAGTAACAGAGAGTAAGATAAATAAGCTGCTCTTCGGAACTTGGGTAAAGAGTTAAGTGAAGTGAAAAAGAGAAAATATGCAAAGAAGCAAAAGGAAAAAGACAATGACGGGAAAGGAACCCTGGGAAAAAGTAAGGAGTAAGACATGTAAATGATGTCATTGTCATTGTCAGACATGAGCTTATGTACTTTTTCTGAACAGTTCCCCATCATTTGGAAATACACAGGATAAAGAGGTCTTGGTGGATCCTGATGGAACAGCCCAGGGAATTCTTTGAGTGGAAAGACATATGTGCACTGACTGGGGTGTAAGAGGTGTAAGACCCAGTTAGAGCAATTTCACTGACTTTCTGGGAGCATTTTCCTGTTCCAAAGACACATGGTATGGCTGCAAATAAATACTTCACTCTGCCTCATTTTGTTAATGAGTTAGGACTTTATGTATTTGTTATTTTGGCCTAGCAACTTCCAGCTAGAAATATTTACATCTCTCTTTAAAAAGTAAGAAAATTGTGATTTTTGACAAAGAGCCTCAAAGTTTAGTGAAGGAAATACTATGTAATCAAATTTGAATATGTTCCATTTCTTACAAAAGTAAATTGAGTCCCAGAAATTTATTACAAAAGTAAACTGTAGTTTTACTTTTGGCTAAGTCTACCAAAGAACTAAGTAAGTGAACTGCAGTAAGTGAACTGAAGACATAAATCGGAATGAAATTATCATAGAAAGTCTGTCTCCCAAGTATGTACATTTACAGACTGCCATCATTTTGAAGCATAATTCCCCCTTTAATGGAGGCCTAGAGAGTCAAACGATGTTCTTTCTTGCTTTCCCACAGAAGCACCAGATGTCAGTCAATTCACAGATTTCTGATAGTTTTCCATGTTGGCTGGATTTCTGATGGTTAGTTTTCATCTTAGTTATGACCCCTTTAGCATAAATAGTTCAGACGATGTTCCTTTTGATTAAAAAACAAACATGTGCCTTCTATAGAGAAATATATTTCCTGCTCTTAACTTTAATGTACCACTGATGACCCAGCTACAGGTCAGTTTGCACCTCATCTTTGATTAGAATTACCTGAATTTATTGCTCATACTCAGATCATGTCTCTTGAGCTTTGATGAGCTCTATTTGTGAAATGTTATTTCATCTTTGGTTTCTCATAGAAAGCCTCTGAATGGGACCCAGGAAGACAGTTCATCCAGCAAAGTTCTTTCCTTGCAAGTCTGGTGAACTGAATGTGATTCTCAGAACCCATGTAGTGATACTCAGTGGGTCGCCAAGTACTAGGAATTCCCAAACTGGAGAGACAGAGACAGGAGGGTACTAGCTTGGAACTTACTAGCTAGCTATTCTAACTGAATCTGTGAGCTCCAGGCCAATGGGAAAACCTGAGTCAAAGGAGGTCAATGGCTACTGACAAACTCTATGCCAGGTTGCTTGCTAGCCTCCACACACAGGCGCACACATACACACTTGCACACATTAACACACACATTTAAAACAGCAAAGGGTTCCCCCCCCCAAGTCTATCTAGGGGGAAGAAGATACTGTGTATCTACCCAATGAAGGCAATAGTACTATGTGTCAGGAAGCTCAGTGCTCCTCTAGTGTACCTCAAGGAAGACTTCAAGGTATGAGATTACACAGTGAGCTACCTATTGTGTATCAAGGATGTAAATAACAGGGAGGTTAAATTGGCTGCTATTTTTGAGAAATCATGTCAGGGAAAGTACATGGGAAATGGTGAAAGTGACTGTGTCCAGGGCAGAGAAGAGGATGAATGGACCAAGTGGTCAGATTAAGAATCTAGTTGAATACTGATATTTTGACTTTCTTAGCCAAAAGGATATACCAACTTAGAAGTTGAAAGTTACAGATTTGTGACTCCATACATGTGAAAAAAATCCATAGACTAATACACCAAAAAGAAACCAGGATATGTTTAAAATGTAAAAGGTTAAACTGTGTGTTGTGAATACTCCAGTGATTCCAGGTCTCAGTACATATAGGTAAAGGCAGAAAGATCAGAAGTTCAAGGTCATTCTGGACTACATAGAGAGTACTACATGGGCCAGCCTGGGCTATATAGGACCTTACCTCAAACCATATTAGCCCCATGCCCTCAAAGATAAACAAACTGGAGGCTCCAACCATCAATCCAGTGGAAGATTTAAAGACAGATAAAGCAAGCAGATGATGTATTGATCTTGAGCATAAAAGCTGATCTCTCCCTGAGACTCTCTACCTGCTGTCTCTTTCTTTGGATCTCCTTCTTTTGTTCATTTTCTTTCTTCTTCTATGTTTTGGTCACCCCATGGTAAAAGACTTTCCATCACCAATGCAACATATCCCTCTGGTGTCTTCCTTTCTATTCCCTGGATTTTATCCATCTTCTTGATTTCCCATTCTTGCTCCTCAGTGTATTGCACATAGAGGCACATCTACTCATTAGTGGTTATTCATGATCCCCGAGTCCTAATTCTTTCAATGGCTGCTCATTGCTAGGAGTGCTAACTGCCTACTCAAAGATATAGGATCTCTAGTTGAAATTCCTGCAGGAAAGACCACAGGGGCTTGGCTTCTATCTCGGGGCACTTCCAAGGTGGCAGAGTCATTGACTTGTTCTGTGTTTGTAAGGCTCTCATGGAGTGCTTAAGGAAGAACAGATTCCTCTATGTGTGCCAAAAGCAGATGAAAAAAATCGACAACAATGTGTTAGAGCAGAGGAGTTGTTCTCCAAGTTCAAAGAAGTAATTCAGTGTGAGGGGTAACTTTTTTTTTGCATCTCTTCTGAAGTGCTCAGAGAGTGTACATAATATTGCTTGCAAAGAATATCAAAAATTATAATAAGCTCTTAACAGATAAAACAATAAAACCAAACAGCACTGTGAAAAAATGTTGCACCTACTATGATTATTGTAGGAGCCGATTCGGTTGAGTTTCAAAACAGAATAAGTCATTAGAAAGATGTAATATGTGCATATAGAAATGATGTCAAAACAATGAGTATCAAAAAGCCCATTGACAGCAGAAAAAGAAATCCATGCAGCAAACTATCTCAAAGTGTTCAGTGACATTGGCAGGGTCACACTGCTCATGGTATCTATTAGTAAGAGGAAAGCACACACAGCTGCTCTTCTGAGCCTGTTCCAAGAATTTTCTGTCTGTCAGAATCACTGGCCAGGTGTTTGAAAGATAGAGGTGGCTGAGTCCCACCCAAGACAAGTGGAGTCATCCTGTGGGGATTAGTAATATTTCCATTATAAAATATCATTTAATTCATTAAAAGTCTCTAGGGGCCTAAGATAAAGATCAAGAATTAAGAGTGACTTTTGTGAAGACAGAAGTTTCTATGCTAAATCATTTTTTTTATATATATACCTGTCTCTGTCTCTGTCTGTCTTTCTGTCTCTCCTTTCTTCTTTCTCTCCCTTCCTTATCTCTAGTTAAATAATGAGAATTTAACCTAGGGCCTTGTGTATGTTGGGCAAGTGCTCTGCCACTAAGATATATCTCCAGCTTTCTATGATGGATTGTGACTAATTTACAGATAGTGATGGTTTAGATACTGCAACGAGTACCGAATGCAGTACCTAGGTACTGAAGTGAGGAGAAGTACCCTTCTGCACTGGATACTCACTTGAGTGGTGAATTCTCACAGAGGCTACCAAGTTCTGTGGGACCCGCCCTCTTTCCCTCCTTCGCCATTCTAGGTTATGTTGCTGTTCTCTTTCTTTGGCTTGCCTTGACACTCTTAGATATGACATGTTATCTCCTACCTCAAGCCTGCAGCCTATGCTGCTCCATGTAACTGAAAGGGTCACATTCCTTCTCTCCAATGGCTCAGGGATCATTCTCATATTCTCATATTCTCTGTATCAGTTCAACCATAGATTTTCAGATAGTCTCAGGTCATTACCTTAGTTACTTTTGTATTGCTATGAAGAAATACAATGACCAAGGCAACTTATAAAAGAAAGAATTTAATCAGAGACCTGCTTACAGTTTCCAAAGGTGAGTTCATGATCATCATGGTGAGGATCTTGGCAGGCATGGCACTAGAGCATTAGCCGAGAGCTTATGCTATATTACAAGTTGGAGGCTTAGAGAGAAAGAGTGAGTATAGTATGGGTCTTTGAAACCTCAAAGGAACCCTCAGTGACATACCTCCTCCAATAAGACTATACCCCATAATCCTTCCTAAAGAGTCCCACCAATTAGGGACCAAGTATTCTAATATATGGGTCATATCATCTAAAACCACCCAATATTACCATTCTTCCCATCCATATGGTGCTTATGTGATACCCAAGTCTGCCCAATAAGACCAAGCTCCCCGAGAGCAGCATCCATCTCTGTTTGTTATGTTCCAAGCACCGTCACAATGTTAGCTCAGGAAGGGTTCAGGACGAGGAATACAAACACGAAGGACCAGGAGAACTTCTCCTAAGTGAAACAGGAAGTGCACCTTCCAGCTAGGAAGTCAGTTCCACAGGGACCTGGCAGTCGGTTGGATGAACTCCATTACAGAAAGATACTCTGAGTTAGTGTCCTTGGGGGTCCTTACAGCTTCACTTGGTGCCTAGTATTCTTTTTGGTGATGATCTGAACATATCTTGTCTTTCTTTTGTTGCTTAGCCTGAAAATACTTGGATGGATTTTTTTTCATCAAATTCCAAGGACATGTTTGGAATTATGAGATCTAAATAGAGATTTCAAGGCATATGTGACAGAAATTCATTTAGGGGGCTCTTGGGAAGAATTCAACTGAGAAGCTAGTAATCCTCCAGAGAAGCTAAAATTGAAACTTAAAAGTCATTCACATGGAGAGACATACCACATACTCTGAAAGGCTGTAGATAGGAACAACAAGGCTCAGGCTCATATGTGAAGCTAAAGAAAGTCTGTAGAATACGGAATCCAGATTTCTGTGGCTCACATGGGCTGCTCTGGGACTGAGTTCTCTTTTACTTGTGTGTATGTATGTAGCAGGGTATGCGCATACATGTACATTCCTGCAGTTGTGAAGGCCACAATCTGATGTCAAGTATCTCTGTCAGTTGCTATTCTGGCGTCACACACCTAGGTGTATCTGAGAAGTCAGACTCTTAACCAAGAAAATGCCTCCATCAGATTGGCTTCTAGGCACAGTCACGGGGCAATTTCTTGATTAATCATTCATGTGGGAGGGACTAGCTCCTTGGGGTCAGTGTTATCCATGGGCAGGTGGTTCTTGATTGGACAAGGAAGCAGGCTGAGCAAGTGATGGGAGGCAGGTCAGGAAGCAGTGGTCCTCTGTGGCTTCTGCTTCAGTTCCTGTCTCCAGGTCCCTGCCCTGACGTCCCTCAGAGACGGACTATGACCTGAAAGCTGTAAGGTGAAACACACTCTTTCCTCTTTAAGTTGCTTTTGGTCTTGGTGTTTTATCACAGCCATAGACACCTAACTAAGACAATTGTGCTCCACCTTATCTTTTAAGACAAGGTCTCTCATTGAACCTGAGACTCTCTGGCAAAACTGGTTAGTTAAGCATCCCCACCAATTCTCCTGTCTTCACCTACCCAGTGCTGGGGTCAATGCTACTCAGGTACAGGTCCAGAGTTTTCCCAAGACACTGAATATGTGAACTCAGGTCCTCACACTTTGTACAGCAAGCACTTTACCAACTGAGACATCTCCCCACTGACTTGGATTTTCATAAGAGGTGACTACATAGTTACTGGAATGTTCACAGCAATTCCCGTGTGCGGTAACAATAATAGGGCTACAAAGAGAACTAAGCTAATTTCTCATCCAAAGGGGGCCATTCCTTTGCCGTTTGCACTCATTTTTAGAGCAAAAACCAAAGCAAACCAAACCAAGCAACATACATGTTGCTGCTTGATGACAAACTGAAATGCTAGAGAATTCTACAGAGTGAAACTGGGAAATACTTCCATTGTCTGGCTATCTCTGTGGGAATAAACACACTTGACAATTTTATGTGTATACATTTTCCTTTACACACACACACACACACACACACACACACACACACACACACACACACACACACACACGTACAAGTCCATACATACACACCATACTGTGAACACCCTGTCACTTTAACTTTGGTGGAAGACTAAATGATCTATTTTTAATTTAAAAACACATCTTAGAACTTATAATCAAGATAAAAGCATGGATTTTTCTATCAGGAAGCACGAAAAAGAGAAGCTTTAAAAAGCTACCAACCCGCTGCATCTGAGCTATAGGATTTATAATCAGCACCACAGTAAGGGAGACGAGGCGGTTTCCTTTTGCTTCAGTAAGTGCTGTAGGATTGATTAAAGGATCTCTAAATAATTAACTCTTTCCAGATGGTTGCATTTTAAATGCATCTTGTTTACAGTGCATTTCACAAGTCACCGGCCCTTGGCAATATCCCACTTTCAGAGCAAATGTATGCAGTTAGAGGGCTGATGCTGAAGGAACAAAACTCTGGTTCAGAGAGGGTAGGTGACTTGACTGAGGATACACAGCGAGGAAACAGAAGAGTCAGGCCTGGAGCTGGTGAGCTAAATTCAGATCCTTTCCTATATAGCTGTGTAGCAATCACCTGTTCTATTGTGGCCACTGCACCTAGGAAACATAGCAAGGTGATCTTGATGCAGTTTTGATTTTATCTAACTGGAATATAAATTTAAAGCAGAAGAATAATACATATTTTTTTCTCAAATACAAGGTGTATTGTTGTATTCAAACTGCAATTAAATTGTATTTTTTTTTTTTTTGTTTCTCTGTGTAGCCCTGACTGTCCTGAAACTCACTCTGTAGACCAGGCTGGCCTCGAACTCAGAAATCCACCTGACTCTGCCTCCCAAGTGCTGGGATTACAGGTGTGCACCACCATGCCCGGCTTTTTTTTTTTTTTTTTTTTTTTTTTTTTTTTTTTTTTTTTTTAGAAATTTAGTGCCAGAACACAGATACACTGAGAGTCTCAAACACACAGGAGAGTTTGCACAATTCTGTATGAACTCAAAAAAATAAAACTCATTAATAAAATCTTCATTGTGTGTTGAAGTAACATTTTAATCATTACCATTTTAAATAAAATGTACATTTATAGTTTTCTACTTTTAAAAATGTGGTTACGTGATATTTTAGAATTAAATGTAGAATGGATGCTTCCTTATATTGGTCAGTACAGGTCTGAGGTACCTTGTCTCATTGTTTCTTGGGCTTCTGGGAGAGCTGTGCCTGCAGCATATTGTAAGGTGAAGTCTTGTTACTCTTACTGCATAATTAGATAACTCAGAATATTCTAAAAATCTTTGCCAAGATAAAGAAGATTGCAAGCAAGCAGCAGCCGGAGGTGATTCCCTTCACTGCCGAGAGTGCTTGTCCGCAACATTCTGAGCATATTTCACTCCAAATGAAGAAAATCCCTACATCTTAATCGATAAGCTTCTCAGAGACATTCTCTATGTCTGATCAAAGTCTGTTGTTGGTGTGTTTTGACAAGACTCTTCTTTCCCTGTGACCTCGTTCATCAGGCAGCTTTAGGGAGCAGTCCCTAGGTACGCCTCAAAATGAAATGAAAAGGACCTTTCCCACCACAGTTCACAACCATTTTCCTCACAAGTCTCTAAAACAGCCCTCTCTCCACCAACTTCCATTCTCAAAGAAAGAACTAAGGTGCCTACCATGCATGCTTCTGGGAGAGCAAGGATATCCAGAGTGATTAAGCTCCAGATTAAGGTACACTACTAAGTCTCAAGGCTCATGAATCTTCACGATGACAATTCCACTATTAATAATGGCTACTATTAGTTTCTCTTGTGTCAATTATCTAGAAAGAAGATTTGAGTCTCTCTCTATCTGAACCTGAGTAAACGTTTTTAATGTTTATACTTTCATAGGCCCTCAAGATGTTTGCTAGATGTTTCATCTAGCAAAGACAGTCTCAACATAAAGTCCTGGATCTCTGTCAGAAGCCAAAGACAATGTGGGTGTGACGGCTGCACACTTACAGAATTGGGTACTTTGTCTTTAGGTGAGGGTCTATGATTTTTGTTATTCAAACTAACCCATCACTTTGGCTTGCGGGGTAGTGAAACTTCTGGCGAATCTTTTCGGCCTTATGCTGTGGTAGTTAATGCAAACCAGGGCATTTAAAATAAACCGACCATGCCATCCTATACTCACAATTTAAAGATGGCACAAGAATGCCAATGTAGCTTTTGAGAATTCATAAGAAAGTGGTAAGAAATAATCAATGAACTGCCTCTTAAGCTAATCTGCAAATGAGAGTAGGGCAGCCACTGGGGATTTTTCTTCTTACAGCAGCTCACAGGAGGTCAAGAAGAGAGCCAAAAGATTAAGAAAACATTTACATGAAACCTAATTCCTGCACACATTAGAATCCCAAGAACTCTGAACCAGTCTAGAGATGTGTATTGACAAGCAAAAGATCAGGCTGAGAAGCCATGGAGAAATGACAGGAAATGAGGGTACACAGCTCCAGGTAAGGTAAGGCTCAATTCTGCAGAATTCTATGTACACAGGTGAGCTAATGTGCTACAAACACACTTGATTTGATATTTTCAGTATACAGTATTTGATGTAACATATTTAGAAGAAAAGAAAATTGATGTCTATGTATATTTGAGTTAGGAAAAAAGACAATAATGAGGAATGAATGAAAAAATAAACTTTTTTTTTTCAGGAACACAAGTTTGGAACACAAGTTTCTGGGTATACAACTGAGAATGTTTAGCTAAGATTGACGAGAACTCTACTATTACTGGCTGGTCTACTGTTAACTTGAGAAGAGGGAACCTAATTGAGAAAATGGCCCTAATATGACTGGCTAGTAAGCAGAGTCTGTGGGACACTTTCTTCATGAATGGTTCGTGTGGGATGTCTCAGCTCACTGGGTGTGGAAAGACCCTCCCCCTGGCCCCTGGACAGGCGGTTGCTGAGGGCATAAGGAAGAAGGCCTAGCAAGCCAGYGAAGAGCAAGTCATTAGGCAGCATCCCCGAGTAGCCCTGGCTTCTGCTTCTGCTCCTGCTCCTGCTTCCAGGTTCCTACCTTGAATTCTCGCTTCGGCTTTCCTCAGTGACGGAGTATAACCTGAATGTTATAAGCTGGACTAAACCATTTCCGCAAATTGCATAGACCTTTTCCCCATCAAGTACCTCAATTCTCTGATCTCAGGGCCCTCACTCTTCCTCTTGTTTCTTGGTGGCTTTTCCTCCAAGTAGAATGGCTTGCTAGAGCCTTCTCCAATATACAGTACTCACCTTATCGAGAACAAATATAATTGAATTATCGAAATAGCATACCATTTCAAGTCTATTAAAATGAATGGCCATCTCTCCCAAAAGATAATCTACAGGAACCCACGTTCTTCCTTCTTCACATCACTCAAGAAGGGTGTTTGCTGCCTCATATGTCATCTTATGGCTTTGTTCTCTTCTGCATTGGATTACAATGATCTCACTCATGAAGCTTTCTTCCATGTCTGTATGGAGATGCAGTAATGCCTGGTACCAAATTACACCAGCACTAAACTGTAGGGAAATGCCTTTTCTGTTATGTCAGCCAAATTTTTCTAAACACATAGGTACTCACTAGAAAGAAAAATACTGATTAAATGTGATATATGTTTTTTAAAACATTACTATAATTTTTCTCATAATAATATATTGTTTAAAACGCCCTGTACTCCTTTCATGAAAACTGGACGGGGTGTCTCCATCCTGTACTACTTGAATATGCATATCTTGATCTGGCTTGGCTTCCCCCTTTATATGATGACTTATTTCCATAAGATTATTTGAATAGTAGCACTTAAAGTGGATCACTGTACAGGCTATGGGGCAGACAGAGCCATGGCTACCTTGGTATTAAGTTTTTGCCTTAGGCGAGGTTTCAACCACAAATTTTGTTGTTTAAAAAAATATATATCATTACCTACCTTGTAGTGTTTCTGTGATGTTTAAGTGAGACCATAGCTGTAAAGGACATAGAAACCACTGGCCATATAAAGAGTACTCTATACATGAAACACAAACCATTCTGCCCCAAAGCACCTTGTAGATTCACTTAGTTAATTATTCATAGCTATACTGCTCTGTATGTAAGGTAGACATCATTGTATGGAAAAGGAACCTGACCCTATAATGTCTTACATTCTAGTGATGCCACAGAGAGAACTTCAATGCAAGCTCACATGTCTTCAACCCAGCAGCCTCATACTGAGGTTGTCATTTCCACATTATTACCAATGAGGTAGATAAAGATAGCTTTTCTTTAAAATTTCATGAGTCAGATCCAGTTGCATCCTTTCCCATGTGTCATTTTTATTTGACATTTACTGTGATCCTAAGACTGCTATTTACTATACTGCATATGTTTTAAAAAAATCGGAGAGAAAATAAAGGTAAAAGTTTAGCAGAGTAGAATCAAACTCTCAGGAGTAGCTAGCTAGTAAATGGGTGTCAGTTAGATCTTGAGGGGAAAATGGTTTATTTCAGAATAAAAACAGTTAAATTATAGAAAGCATTTTTCAAATATATCTATTTGTAGTTGATAACATGAGTAATTTCTTCTTTAAATTATTTCCCACATGCAGATTAAAGGTTACAAATTAACAGTTAAACACATTAGTTAAAAATCATCTCTTATAAAGCACCAATATAGATATCAATTAAATCATAAATTAGATATACCTTTTGACTTATATGAAAATTAGAGAATTACTACACTATTAAAGAGTTTTAAACTACTGGGTCATCAAGTAATTAGGAACCTGTCAAAGCTTGTTATGTTATCACGCCTTGGTTACTGTTCAGAATATTGCTTGCTACTTCTGGCCTGGATGAGATGTAGTTAACATGCAGCTTCAGTCAACAAAGGTTCAAAGGGGACAATTTAATTATGACTCTGTAACTTCTTAATTTTCAATTATTATGACACAAGAGAACTGCCCTTGAGAGAGGGCAGTTAAAAGACATTTTCACTCACAGAACATGGTAGAAATAGATGAATTTGAGTAAGAATGTTTACTATTCATGTAGTTTTAAAGGTTGAAGTAAGACAATAGAATCTGAAACGTGCACAAGGCATATGGACACACACACACACACACCAATTTTACACTGGCATTGAATAACACTGTCAGTTCTATGGACCACTATTTTTCAGTGCTGTGTGATGTTACATGCTTTCCTTTTAAGGAAAAAATAATATAGAAATGGAGGGGTTAAATTAAACTAAAAAGAGTTTTTCTACAACCAACATTTCTCAGAAAATAGTGTATAAAATAATTCAAAGGAGATAACATCGCAAATTATATATTTTGTTTTGTCATAATATTAGAGTTCAGTGGGCTAGTATCTAGAATATTTGTCTTCACATTGTGCAGAAAAGTCCTCCCAGGGAGTCAGTACACACAGGTGTTCTAGATGTACCACTCGTTTGCTCTGGGCAATCCATCCACTCATCATAACACCTATTTACTCCCATGTACATGGTTTGAGTTAAAGGAATGCGTGGACCAGTAGATTTCCTGTAATAAATGAAATCCTTCAAACTTAACCAGGGCCAAAATGAGGGCTTCCATTTGCTTCTCAAAATACTTTGCTTCTAATCAGTCTGAGCTCTTGGTGTATACCATCAGTCCCCCAGATGCTCACATCCAGAAGCAAGGACACGCTTGTGATTCCTTTTCCTGCTTCATCTCCCTCATGCTAGTCACCTGTAAAGTTTGAAGGCTCAACTATTGCACCTAGGCACCGCTGAACTCTTCTCCCTTCTCACAAATGCTGCATTTAGAATCATTTCCCACCTGCAGTCCTGCCTCAGAATATTCCAGTGTTCTGCTTGTTTTCACCTTTGTTCATTATTCAGATGACTGTCAAATATAAGGAGTTTTTGCCAACTTTTGTCTCAGAACATTCTGGCACATTTCCTATGGCTCTCACATTAATACTAAAACCAGTTTCTGAAAGCACATACCTTTAACTGTGAAGAATATGCAACAGGGCATCTGCAAACAAGTATACATCTAATTGTAAAGAACACACAACAGCATCTGCAATCTAGAGTGTAGAGTGTTTCTGGCAAAGAATTAAGGAGATACTTTATAATGGGACAAATAAAACACTAAACAAAAAAAAGATTAGTAAATTGAGCTACATTAAAAACTAAAACTCTACTCATTAAAAGACACCATTAACAAAGAGCATGCTGCTTACATAGACTTTTAGTAACATACAGAAGATTCATGTTATGTATAATATATAATTTACGTGTGATATATAATATAATTATGTATGTATTTACTATAAGATTCAGATTATATATTTTATCTAGTAAATGATATACAAGTATTGTATATGTATATGTGTATATGTATAATTATATGAATGTGTACATGAACATATATATATATATACACATTTATATGTATATATGCCAGACCTATAAATCAATGCAAATAGCAGAAGCAATGCAATAAAATATGGATTAGTAATATCAGCCAGTTTTGTAAAATATCTTATTCCTTTGTTATGGTAGTAGATATGCATTTTGTGATAATTCATTGAGGTAAAATTTATGATATGGGGTTTCTATTTTAATAAACATTACAAAAGTTAACATAGCCAAATACTTTATGACATAAGATAACTTATTTGGAGTTTAAAGTAATGTGGCCTAGTTTCAATACTTAATTATTGTTACAGTAATCTGCCCAACCCTAGTCATTTTTTCCTATTAAATGGTAGGCATATTTCATTTTTCCTTATAAAGTGATATTAGCAGAGCAGATTTGCATAAAAATTGTGTGATTATATAGAGGCCTATCTCTCTTTCATCATGGAACAGCCGTTATTCTGCCAGTGCACCTGCTCACACAGTGGTATTTTATACAGATAGAGAGACCTTGATGTTGCCCTTTGTAAAAGATGAATAAACAAAGAATAAAAGAATAAGGATATTAATGTTTTAAGTGTCACATTTAATTTGAGAAGCAGGACAACGAGATCTTCACTGAAAGCAGAGGCAGGATGAGATGAGACATTGAGACAAGAGTGGATGCTGTGACCAAGTAGAACGCAATTGAGAGGACTGCTGGGATCACTGAAGAAACAGCCTCCCTCACTTAGTGAGAATGGCAACTCTATCGTCCATGGACTGGTTCTCCAGGCAGCAAAGGCAGTGAACAGACAGTTTTCAGAGAAGGTTTTAATTTCATTTGCTTCATTTTTATGCTCACTGGCATCTTTGGATTCAACATAAGTCAGGGATAGCTGAGCCTTAGATGAACTGCTTAAAAGCTGAATGTTTGGGGATGAACAGATGGATCAAAGGTTAGCCACACTTGCTATTCTTACAAAGATCCTGGATATAGTTCCCAAGACCCACACGGCAGTTTTTAACCTTCTGGAACTCTAGACCCAGGGGATCTGATGCCCACTTTTCTAGGCATCTGACACATACACAGTAAACATACATATATGAAGGCAAAACACTCACACACATATAATAAACATAAAGAGATCTTTAGAATGGTCTTTGTGTGTCTGTGGCCAGGCCAGGGCTAACACACGGTCCTAGGGGCATGTTGTATTCTGAGCCCAGGCAAGGGGAGCAATTTATGCATGAGTTGCAGTGTATATATGAGCAACAGTGTATGCACAAAGAGCAGTGTATGCCTGAGGAACAATGTATGCACGAGGAGCAGTGCATGCAAGAGGATCGACGGATGTAGGAAGGCTATTTCCTCAAGGAGCATGCTTTGCAGGTTATGCTAATTCTAGTTTAGAAACGCATGCGAATTCTCAGCATGCACRGAGAAGGAAGATTATCCATGACCAGAGAGCAAAATAATGAGAAACAAGACCAAAGGAGGCCTTTGGGCTTAAACAGTAAGGCTTCACTCACAGTAACTGTGGGGGGAAATGAATTTAAAACACTAAAAATGTTCCAATCATCTCAGAGTTATCAGAAAAAGTTAAAATACCCTCCTCACCCTACCCCACCCCCAAACAGAAACAGAAACAACGTAACCCATTACGACAAATATCCTCCAGGTACACCAAGTAAGTCAGATGGGAAATTCGAAACTGTCCTTCACTCCAGCAAATGAACAGATGTAATTAGATTTCACCAACAGGCCTTGCTTCAGGGCACAGGAGRAAGGGGTGAGCAGTCCTAATTGGAAATGTATATGGTATTCAGTTCAGGCTGGAAAGCATTCACGATTAAAATAATTTGCCCAGATATATTTTTATAGCATTTAAAATGCATAAGGTACCAACAGGAGACACTTCCAAGCCAAGTGTCTTTGCTTTGGGAAAGCCCTTTGAAGAGGGCTTTGGGACTGGAGATGTGTTCAGGGGGCTCTCCTTGAGCATGCCTTTGACCAGACTCACATTTGATTCTGGTTGAATGTGAAGTTAGAGGACCAGGAAACAGTGCTTAATTCTCTGTACTCCACAGAGGGGAAGAAAAGAAATCTCAGTTGGCCCCGATTAGGATTTTCCAACACAGTGACTTCAACCCTGGATGGAATGCCTCTGTTTACTCCTGAGCATGGTGGGGAGGAGCAAAGGTCAGGGTGGAGAAGCCACCAAGGAAACAGAGCAACCCAATGAGGCTTTCATAGTTAGCAGGTGATGAATGAAGGGCAAAGAGGAGCCCTCGTCCTCTGTAATAGGGTGATAATAGGCGGCTCATTTGGGCTGCTGTATTCGCTTCAGCATGTGTCAGCTTTTCCATTACGCAGGCAGCTTTTCAGGAAGGTGATAATTCAATTCAGGGGTAAGGAAAAATAAGAGGAAAGTAAATTAACTGCGGGCTGAGACTTAGCAAATAAGGATCTCCATTTGGGTATGCGGAGCCCAAGAAAATGCAAAAGCAGATCACATTTAATTCTAAGTCAGAGATGGCTATTCTTTTTGCATTAAAACCTACATACACACATACATATACACATATGTGTGTGTGTGTGTGTGTGTGTGTGTGTGTGTATTCATTCTTCACACTGCTCCTAAATACAGGGCACGGAGACTGCAGAATTTCTTCACCTTCAAACTTACCCAGCCCCTATTCCAAATGTCTAGTACAAAGAATGGGCTTATTGTAAGCTCACAGCCTAGGGACCCGACTTCCAGATCCCTGTCCTTACACCAACACAAAGCGTTATCACCCAATGTTGTGACTGTCCAATGGGCTGTCACTGTGTGCTCATCCCCTAACATCTCTGGACGATTTCAACCACGACCTCTCAGGCCTAGAGACCAGATGCTCAGCCATATTTGCTAAATGAATGTTAAAGCCATTCTTTGCCACTTCTAACTTTCTCGAGTGTTCTATTATTTTTTTCCTACCCACTGTCYCTTTGAACTCCATCTCATCCTCTGCCAGGAACTCTGTTTCTAATTCCAAATGGCCAGCCCTAAATATACATACACAAATGATTAACATAAAATGGACTCCATGGGGGTATTTTTGTACATGTGAATGTTTGTGTGTGTTTGTGTTTGTGTGTGKGGGGGGAGGGGACAAAACTAAATAAGAAGTCACAATTTGAGAGGGAATGGGGAAATACAGGAGTTGAAAGGGGTGGAACTGATGTTAGTACAGTACCCATGCATGAAATTCTAAATAATAAAAATAACCTATTTTTT
>BDUI01008638.1:0-10274 GCA_002335545.1 Apodemus speciosus
GACACCTTGACCTTAGACTTCTAGCCTCTGGAACTAGGAGACAAAAGTCTGTGGTTTGAGACGCTCCCTCTGCAAGACAGGTTCAACTTCTAGTCCTAAAGAGAAATCATGAATGGGGTTCTCACCATGGTGACATCTGAGTGACCTTGGCCAGAATTTCCACTTGTTTAGTTATTAATTGGATGCTTTAGACTTTCTAGTTCAGTTCAAACATACCTGAAGGTCAGACATGGCTTTGGGCTGTCAGCTGCACAAGTCACTTTTGGTAGAGACCTCTTCTCTACATTCTGTGACAAAAAGAGCTAGGAGCAGCAGGCAAGAGACCCCACACCACTCCCCGCAGGACCATTAATCTTATTTTGTGATGAACCTGAGGCCCAGATGGTGACTTGCCAGAGATATCCCGCTTGATAAGAGGCAAACCTAACTTCAAACCTAAACACACTGAAGCGGCTGCTTTCTTCACCAGCCAACAGGAGTGCTTCTGTATTGTTTGTGTTTGGTGAAAATGGGCAGGGTGCATTCCCTGGAGCTCTGTCACGCTGCCCAGGGAGAGCTGCTGTGGTTCAGGAGGCTTCCTCTTCCAGTTTGGAGAGGTGCCAGGGCCTGGTAAACAGCCCTCGGCCATTTCTTGTCAGTGTGTATATTTCCCGTAAGTGGTGACTCTTGTCTGCTGGCTCTGAGTCCTGCCAGCCCTTTTTGTCAAGGACAGACTAGCCCTGTTGTCTGCTGGCCAGGGCTTTTGAATGTCTTCCAAATAATAACAGCAATCTTGAAAAAGTCCTCAGAGCTGGACTCTGCCCAGCCCAGGCTAGCCCAGCCTCCACTGCTTCAGGCCTCTCTTCCTTCCCTGGTTCTAGAACATCATTATGCTCTCTAGGCTGGGCAGAGACACTCATAGGCATACTTCACTGGGCTGTGTACCTTTTCCTCACTAAGCACACAGCACCCAGTGCCCAGAATATTCTGGAAGCTTCCATCATTGGTCAAAAGTTGCATTCATTCTTCTGGAGCAGTGGCTCTCAACCTTCCTAATGCTGTGAACCTCTAATACAGCTCCTCATGCGGTGGTGACCCCCAACTATAAAATTATTTTGTTGCTACTTCATATTGGCAGTTGTGCTACTGTTATAAATTGTAATGTGAATTTCCCAGTAATGGTTAGAACGCCCAAGAGATCACAACCCACAGGTTATGAGCCACCGTTCTAGATAAGAGTGTGAGGAGGTGAAAGTTCAAACAAGAGGATTATCGATCACCAAAACTCCGAGAACAGAAACAAGTCCAGCTGGGATTAAATCCTAACACTAGAGAGGGACTTATCCTACACACAGGTGCTTGCTCCTGACAGGAGRGGCCATGTGGCCCTGAAGCACTCTGTTCTCATGGTAACACTCCTCAAGATCCCACTGGCCCCATCATCCTTTCGGCACTTGGAATGACTCTTCCATTTATCTCCAGGAAGATGGCCTCTTACCRATTAAATGCAAGGAATCCAGGCCTTACAAAGGATTAGTTTTGCCCAGGCCTTTACCTTCACTACACCGACRCTGGAATTAAACATTGGGTGATACACACTGTAATCCCAGCACTTAAGAGATGGAGCCAGGGAAATGACAAATGTGTGGTCAACCTGGGCTGTAGAGAGACCTTAAGTGAGACTACAACAAGATAAAACAGAGCAAGACAGGAAMCGTMAGGGAGCTGAGGATACAGCTCAGTTGATGGAGTGTCTGCCCAAAATACACAAGTCACAACTTTCTTCCCCAGCACAACATAACYAGGGTTGGTAGTACATAGATCAGCGCTTAGGAGAGTTGGAAATTCAAGGTCATTCTTGGGTTTGAGTTCAAGGTTAGTCTGGGCTACATGGAACTCTGTCTCAAAACAAAAAATAAAACCAAAGATAAAACCACAACTAAATTAGTAACCAAGTGTGTGTCACACACTCACAATCCCTGTGATCTGCTTCCGCGAGGCAGGCTAGGAGGATCAGAAGTTTACGGTTATCCAAACCAAACCCAAAAGCATGATGCCAGCCTTGGCTACATGACACGGAGACCCTGGATACAATTTTAAATTAAGAAAGGACAGGAGGAAAGAGCATTGCACAGGCCCCAGGAGGGCAGACTCCAGCAGACACACAGGTTTATCTCTTCAAACAAAGGAGATCTTCCCCCTGAAATGCTGGGAGAGGGTTAGTTTGCGACCTGGTGGTCCTCTGCTCTTTGTAGGGTCAGGCTTTAGGTCCACATAAAATCCGACATGGGGACTCACAACTGTGACCCCAGCGCTCAGGGTCAGAGGGGGAGGGTCAGGTAGAAAGCTCCTCGCAGCTCCTGGATGAGTTTGAAGTCAGCCTGGAATCCACAAGCCTGCATCTCAAAACAAACAAACAAACAAAAACAAAGCCTAACTTACATTTCTTAAATTTACCCCTTCAAAGCACGTCACTCACTGGTCCTGCAGCAGAGACAGACACTTCGTAGAAGGCTCACAGGAGTTCCTCAGAGCCCAGCTCCTCTGTTAAGACCATTAAATCACCGTCACCAGGGAATAGCTCGCTAAGCCTCTACACTGAGAAGGGCTCTTTGTATGCACTGTGTCTAGTCCTTGCCATCCTGGATGGGGACATGAGGTCCCATTTTATAGATGCAGGCACTGAGGCCAGACRGATGGTGTCTCCTGTTCAAGCATCCCATCCAGGCCTGTTGACAACCAGACATTGAGCTTTAAGAGTCTCCAGAGCCCAATGGCTGCACAAGCCTGGAGACCCTCCAGGGACTGTTGGGGGTCCAAGACTCAGCTATAGGACCAGAGATGAGACTGAGCCGCGCGGCTCTGCTTCCTGCCCCCATGTAGGTGGCAGAGCAGAGAGCATGGAAGAAAAGGTTAGTATTTCCCACAGGTCTCTGCTCTAGGTATTCCTTATATACCAAATACTTCTAGTATTTCCCTTATGCAAAGTAATTTCCCACATGCCTCCCTGGTGTCTCCAAAGGTCCAAAGAATCCTTGAACCTACCTAGTAATGGGCGACTTAGTCACATGCAACTCCTCGCTAAGAGCAGAGGAGAGCCTGGCAAATCCTCCTGCATTTTGTTTGTCTCCTTGTGTTTGTTTCATACTCCTGTCTCATTCTGCCCAGACATGGAAATTACGAAGGCCTGTTTGTCTCCCTTCATCCCCCTCAAGACTGAAGAGAAATAAGACGGTTTGCTAAATCTGCAGTCACCAGGACTCTATGAAGCAGACTTCTCCGGCCGACCAACTNAGGGTTGGTAGTACATAGATCAGCGCTTAGGAGAGTTGGAAATTCAAGGTCATTCTTGGGTTTGAGTTCAAGGTTAGTCTGGGCTACATGGAACTCTGTCTCAAAACAAAACAAAAAATAAAACCAAAGATAAAACCACAACTAAATTAGTAACCAAGTGTGTGTCACACACTCACAATCCCTGTGATCTGCTTCCGCGAGGCAGGCTAGGAGGATCAGAAGTTTACGGTTATCCAAACCAAACCCAAAAGCATGATGCCAGCCTTGGCTACATGACACGGAGACCCTGGATACAATTTTAAATTAAGAAAGGACAGGAGGAAAGAGCATTGCACAGGCCCCAGGAGGGCAGACTCCAGCAGACACACAGGTTTATCTCTTCAAACAAAGGAGATCTTCCCCCTGAAATGCTGGGAGAGGGTTAGTTTGCGACCTGGTGGTCCTCTGCTCTTTGTAGGGTCAGGCTTTAGGTCCACATAAAATCCGACATGGGGACTCACAACTGTGACCCCAGCGCTCAGGGTCAGAGGGGGAGGGTCAGGTAGAAAGCTCCTCGCAGCTCCTGGATGAGTTTGAAGTCAGCCTGGAATCCACAAGCCTGCATCTCAAAACAAACAAACAAACAAAAACAAAGCCTAACTTACATTTCTTAAATTTACCCCTTCAAAGCACGTCACTCACTGGTCCTGCAGCAGAGACAGACACTTCGTAGAAGGCTCACAGGAGTTCCTCAGAGCCCAGCTCCTCTGTTAAGACCATTAAATCACCGTCACCAGGGAATAGCTCGCTAAGCCTCTACACTGAGAAGGGCTCTTTGTATGCACTGTGTCTAGTCCTTGCCATCCTGGATGGGGACATGAGGTCCCATTTTATAGATGCAGGCACTGAGGCCAGACRGATGGTGTCTCCTGTTCAAGCATCCCATCCAGGCCTGTTGACAACCAGACATTGAGCTTTAAGAGTCTCCAGAGCCCAATGGCTGCACAAGCCTGGAGACCCTCCAGGGACTGTTGGGGGTCCAAGACTCAGCTATAGGACCAGAGATGAGACTGAGCCGYGCGGCTCTGCTTCCTGCCCCCATGTAGGTGGCAGAGCAGAGAGCATGGAAGAAAAGGTTAGTRTTTCCCACAGGTCTCTGCTCTAGGTATTCCTTATATWCCAAATACTTCTAGTATTTCCCTTATGMAAAGTAATTTCCCACATGCCTCCCTGGTGTCTCCAAAGGTCCAAAGAATCCTCGAACCTACCTAGTAATGGGCGACTTAGTCACATGCAACTCCTCGCTAAGAGCAGAGGAGAGCCTGGCAAATCCTCCTGCATTTTGTTTGTCTCCTTGTGTTTGTTTCATACTCCTGTCTCATTCTGCCCAGACATGGAAATTACGAAGGCCTGTTTGTCTCCCTTCATCCCCCTCAAGACTGAAGAGAAATAAGACGGTTTGCTAAATCTGCAGTCACCAGGACTCTATGAAGCAGACTTCTCCGGCCGACCAACTRCAGATGAAGTCAGTCTACAATGGTGAGGCTTCACCTTGGAATAACYAGGTTAGTCTCCCTGTTGACATCAGCGTTAAGAGGTTAACAGTGTTTCAGACCAGCTGGCACAAGCTGAACAGTGAAGGACAGGGCCACCACCCAGCCAGGACTGTCTCGTCGGGATACCTCTGGCTCCTGACTTAGGTTTTCCTCTACTGAACCTAACGCTTGTATCTGCACCCTGAAGATGAACTCAGGGACACTGGGCCCCTTCACCTGCTTCTCCCCACTGTGTTGATCAAATCTCTTCTGCTTTTCACTCTCAGCCATCTTGTCGGTGGGTGTGTGGGGACAGGCAGCTGAGTCTAGCTTATTGATGCTGCCAGATGCTGCCCTGGCTTCAGGCCTAAAACCCCACCTATAATGCATCTGGAGTTGGCTTCCACGTGATGATAAAACTCCCTGCACAGTTCTTGTCCTCTGCCCTGTGTGGACAGCCCAGGGGAGGTGGAGAACAGGGTCACCTCATGTTCATACGGTACCTTCATGGCAGATGCAGTGGTCACTCCCCAGGTTTCCCACCCTGAGAACRTCAGTTAGCCCTGACGGGGCTTCCTAGGGGGTTTTCCCAGCCCCTTCCCCCAACGCAGCAGGCAGCAGCAGCTGCAAGGCTTCCGAGTCAAAGGAAAAGCCCCTAAATACACTACAACGCCTCACCCCTCCACCTGGTCTCCACTGTGGACACTCCTGGTGGCTGTGGTTTCTCAGTGTCATATCTGGGCCGGGAGCCAGCCATGTGTTGGGAGGAGCCCACAGCTCTTTCCAGAAAGCCTGCCTTAGTGGTCTTAGATCCTGATGCCTCAGGGATAATCGAGGCATTGAACTGAGTTCTCTGCTGCCCAGGTAACGGGGCCAGACTCCATTCCAGCCCTTCCTCTAGCACTGCCAGGTGGGAAGCCGGAGAGAAGGCCCTGGGTCTGACCCCTGGGAGCTGTGGCAGTCTGCTGGGCTGAGTTTAGTGGACCATCTTATCAGTTGAGCAGCAGAGGTTTTAGAAGCTACTAGAACCGATGCTGGGTTTGGAAATATACATATACATACACATACGCATACGCATACACATACAAACATGTAGACATGTTTGTGTGGGGTGTGTGTCACTGGGGGTTGAGTCAAGAGCCTCTTGTGTGCAAGGCAAACACTCCAGCACTCACTAAAACCATGTGCTTGTGCATACACTCTCGCCATACCCCTACCCTACCTCAGTTTTAAAATAAACTTTTTGAGATAGGATCTTGCTAATTTGCCCAGGCTGGTCTTGAACTTATTTCGTATTTCAGGCTAGCCTAAAATTTGCGATCCTTCTGCCTCAGCCTTCCTAAGTATACTGTGATTATAGGCCAACATTGCCATGTCAGTCAGAGTTTGAAAAACGCTTCAAAAGTCTTGATTCCTGAGATGGTCTTCTGTTGTAGAGGAGTCCCCTCCACCCTTTCCCGAGACAGCTTCTCTGTGGCCTAAAGAGTGGAGTGTGCAGCTGGCAGCTCTGGCACAACCATCGCATCAAAGGTGAGGCAGCTCCATGCTGCACTCCAGCCAGGGCCAGCAGGGAAGGAACTGCAGGGAAGCCTGTGGCTCAGTATCCCCCAGGGGGTCACCAGGAGTCAGACTAGCACCTGCTTGTGGGCGGGAGAAAGGAGAACCAGGAAGCAGGACAGGAAGAGCCCTGGAGTCCTGTCACTCAGCCCTGTACAGGAGAGCAGGGCAGGGATGTGGGGGCTAAGGGAGATTGTGTAGACAGTGGGGCGGGAATGGGGAAATGGTAGGGGCCATAGGGGAGATGCTGCGACTCTGTTCAGGGCCAGGAGAAGGACAGACAGCAAGGCCTTCATATGGCTGGAGCTACTTGTCTCAGTGTGCCCATTTCTACCTCAACACTGCAGTTCCCAAGCCAAGCCACTAGATCCTGATCACACCTGTTTGTCTGTCTGTTTGTTTTCTATGCAGCCAGGCAATCTTATGTTTCAGATTTCTAGGAATCCGGGTCACAGGCTTGCACTACTATGCCTGGCATAAAAGAATTTGCTTTTTTGTAAAGCTAGCAATCTCTGCTTCCAACCTGAGCGCTCAACACACACACACACACACACACACACACACACACACACACACACACACACACACACACACACACACACACACACACCTCGGCCTCTGGCTCCCAGTGCAGGGAATGGAGCCTGCACCCTGTGCATGNCTGCCGCCACCATCCCTCTCTGTCCTGGGTCCTGCTGAACCCTGCTCTCTGTGTTTAACTGACACTCCAGCATCCCTGGGTATCCTCTCTGGCTCCGCCCCAGCCCGCGACTGCGCATTGCGCAGAGCCCCTCCCCCATGGAAAACCAGAGCTGAGCTTCAGCGCTAAGGCTCTGAGCATCCCTTAAGCCAACTGACTGCTGCGCATCATAAACCTGGGGCAGTGAAGGGCGGAGCTGGAGCCTGTGCTATAGGCGCAAGTGGTACCCAGGAGGATGAAGCAGGTAGGGCTTCAGGGATGCTGCATTGGGAGGATAATAATGGAAAAGAGCCTCAGGGAGGAAGATGCACTGGCCTTGGAGCCTAAGACTAAACTGGGCCCCTAGCAGTAAGGAGGGTGGGAAAGCCCGGGTATTAAGGGAGTACAGAGACATATCCAGGAGGAAAGGGCGCTCACGCCTGAAGGCCGCCTGTGCGCTTCCGGATGGCCTGCCATCTCTCTRTCCCTGGTGTTTCCCCAGGGCCTCGTGGATGATACTGAGGATGTGTCTCTGGACTTCGGCAATGAAGAGGAGCTGGCCTTTAGGAAGGCCAAGATCAGGTATGTTGACTTATTGGTCCCAAGATGTAAATTCATTCATTCACCAACTCATTCATTTGAATACACGGAGCAACTACCTTGTGCATGAGTTATACAGACCCCGCCCCCTTGGAGCCCAGAGCTTGGGGGCGGGGCGGCTAGCTTACAAGGCAAAAATGTTAAGAGGGTTAGAAAGAAACTAGCATGGTGAGGTAAGAGAAGGTTCCAAGGGATGGTCTCATGCTCTAGCACAGGGTGGCGGGGTGGGGGTGGGGGCGTGGGGTATCATTGAGGAGGTGACTTTTTTATGGCAAGTTATTTTTATTTTTTATTTTATTAGATATTTGCTTTATTTACATTTCAAATGGCTTCTCCTTTCCTCGGTACCCCTCGAAAACCCCCTATCCCTTCCCCCCTCCCCCTGCTTACCTCCCCCGCCCCACTTTCCTGACCTGGCATTCCCCTACACTGGGGCATCAAGGCGGTGACTTTTAAGTTGAGACTGGATGCTGAGAAGCAGGCAGTCATAGGAGGCTCTGGAGGAAGAGTTCCAGCTAAAGGAACAGCAAGTGCCCAAGTTCCGCACCCTTGTTGGAAGGTCTGATACGGAGGTGTAGGGAGGAGGCGGTATGCAGCGGGGTAGCCGTGAAAGTGCTCGATGYTCGAGCAAGCCAGGTTCAGCCTCCGACAGATCACGTACCTGCTTCACATACGTGCCTCGCACCTTCAGCTCCGGAAGGCAGCAGGACCAAGATGGYGAAGTGACTTGGAAGTATGCTTGCCAGTGGTCTAAACCCCTGATCCTTCTAGAAACATTCGCAGCTCAGCCACGCCCACTTGTGCCTCCTCATCATCTCCGGCATACTTAGGCCTGGCACCTAGGCCTTCCCTTTATTTTCTCTGGTACTGGGAATGGAACAGAGGGCCTCGTGCATGCTAGGCAAAAGCGCTTCCTTTCAGCCATGTTCCTTTTGTCTTACCCTTCCATTAGATCATCTGGCCCAAATACAAGACTCTCTAAGAACGGAATAAGTACATTAGCTTCCCATGGTCACTGTAACAAACTGTCGTAAGCATGCTGGTTTCATGGAGTTCAGTCGGTGAAGCTCCTGCCTGGCACAAACAGAGCGCTGGGTTCCGTCCTAACCACAGCATAAACGAGGCACGGTGGTGTGTGATACTCCGTGAGTTCAGGACTAGCTCACACTATATGAGCCTCTCTGTCTCTGCCTGTCTGTTTCTGTCACTCTCTGTCATTTTCTCTCTCTCTCAGATCCTTTACTAAATGAAGATCCCGTTTACAATATAATGTAACATCCACAGGTTCCAGAGATTGGGACCTAGATACTTGAGGCTCATTACTCACCCTTCATGCTGTAGTAATTGGAATCCTAAGTGAAGGAGTTTATAGAGAATCTAAATAATTATATGTTCACTGCCTGGTAAATGTCACCTGTAAGCCAGACCCTGGGTTGGTGGCTGGGGCCGTGTAGGATACAGGCCCAGCCCCTGCCTATGGAGCTGCCCGGCTAGAATGTAAGGACACTTCGGCCCTGCTTTGCTGTGGGGCTGCCCTGTACAACCCTTGCTTGCTTGACTTCAGGCTTTCCCCTCCCCTTTGCTGTTCAGGAGCTCCTGCCTACATAATGGTACCACCCACAGTGGCCTGGGTCTTCCTCCTCTCTTAGTTAACACTCAAAGCCATCCCCCTAACCTGATCTGGATAATTCCACATTAAGACTCTTCTCAAGTGATTCTAGGTTGTATCAAGTTGACAGTTAAAATCGACGAGCCCAGATGTGTCCATCAGATATAATGTGGTTGTCATCTACCTGTGGCTATTGAGCATTGCACTATGGTTAGAGTTATGAAATTTGGTTCTCTTTAATTTTTATGTAAATTTAAACACCCACGTGCAAGAGCTATTTTTCATTGGAAGGTTTTGGCCGTAGCAGTGTTAGGGTCAGGACTGCAGGATGAAGGCAGTGCCTTAGTCTCTTTCCTGTTGCTGTGATAAGATGCCTTCCTGACAAGGGGCGCAGCTTAAGGAAGAAGGTTAGATTGGCTCACACTTCAGCAGCCAAGTGCGTCACAATGTGGGAGTCACCACAGCAGGAGCTTGGTTCAGCTGGTCAYRGTGTGTCTCTAGTCAGGAAGTATAGTAGAATGCTTGAGCTCAGCTCCATTTCCCCTTTTTATAGGGTCTAGGACCACAGCCTAGGAAATGGCGCTGCCCACAGTGGGTGGCTCTTCCTACTTCCATCGGATTACTCAAAGTAGCTCACGCTGGGCATGCTGAGAGTTCCGMGTCCCAGATCATTCTAGGTCTCCTTCAGTTGACCATTGAGATTACCCATCATAGACTGGTTTAGGGGCAGAAGAAAGCAGAGGCTGGGAGGGTGGCCCAGGACACCTGGGAGGTGTAATYTACCTTCACTGGATCGTGGTTAAGGTGTGGAGGATGGAGAGGGAACTGGAGAGATGGATTTGTGAGAAAGAGCACTTGCATGAGGACCYGGGTCAAGYATGAGGATCCCCAGAACTCACATAAAAAGTTGAATGTGGCTGTGTGTGCCTATAATCCCAAAGCTTTGACGCTGGACACAGAAAGATTAGTGGGGGTTGCTGGCCACTAGTTTAGCCAAGGGGGGGGACAAAATGAAGTGAGGTTAGGGTTCAGTGAGAGACCT
>BDUI01008640.1:48986-67243 GCA_002335545.1 Apodemus speciosus
ACTACACAGTTACCAGTAAAATTTCCATCCCAAACTCATTGCAAAGCTTTCTTTCATAGAACAAGAGTCAGCAGAACCAGTTGTTGCAGGAAAAGACATATTGCCAACAAAAGRACTTCATTTAAAGGACTGTGAAKGATCAGTGCCAGGCTCACTWAGAATTAACTTATAATAATGCCTGACATTTGCTGAAAGTAAGGAAATGGCTTTGTACATTAATGTAGACAAACTGGAAAAGGCACAGGAGTTACTGTGTTGAATCAAAAATTATATATAAAAAAATACATCAGAGGGCTAACTGCAAATTCAGATGAAAACTGGATTCTGGGGAAAACAAACTGGTACACTGGAGAARTAAGGGACAAGAGGTTTCTGGCAGTGGTAAGAAATGGGTCCCACTGAAAACGAAAGGCTGGCTAGCCCCTTTAGGGCTYGTTGGTGTAGAAGGTCTTGTCCRCCAACAAATGGGAGCATGATGAACTCTGGGAGTTTTTCAGTGTTGCCATCAAACATCTTGGGGAAACAGATGGGGTTCTACTGATGCATGACATGTCAGCCGGGTAGGGCTGAGAGGTCTTAGCATTGTGTTGTGCTCAATCCCTKGATTTGAGTGCACTCTGCTACACTTGGCAGAAGTCAGCACAGAAGACTCTAGGGACACGCCTCAGAATGGAGGTGTGTGTAAACCCTGGTTAGGCAGAACTAGAGAAGAAACGTAGGCACTACTGGTCTGTTGGGATTAGAAGAAGTGGTGGTGAAATCACAGAGGCTGGCCAAATAATTTAGAGGAGGCTGGATCTTGATGTGAGAAGCAGAGCTAAGATTTTCCTAGACATCAACCCAGGGGAGGCCAAAGAGCTAGGGAGGAGTCTAGGAAATGTGGGTGGCTGTTTCTAGGGTGGGACCTGCTGCCAGCAGAGTGTAAATAGGAGGTTCCAGATCTGCACATTTATGGATCCTCCCCAACACAGCCCTCCCTGTATATCCTTGAGCTTGTGCTTTAAGCATTTCTTCATGGAAACTCAGCTTTGCCTGCCAGATGAATTAGATACATGTTTTCCTTCTCCATATGTCCCTTAGCAAGAGAAATATTGGCTCCCTGACTGCAGATCTGCTAGTTTTGCAGCATCACTAGGAACGACCTAAATATTTGAAAACAATATAAAGCAGAATATTCAAAGAGTACTGCACAGAAGCGATTATAGCTAAGGAGAGATATATGTCAAGAAAGCTAAAAATGAAAAAACGTTTATATGTGCTGCTCTGCAGTTCTGTGAAATGTTTCCCTGTGAAGAGTCAGTTCCCAACAAAATACAGCTTGATTCTTTGTAGCTAGCAGGAGAAAATGGGATTCTGCTTACTTCTTCCACATTTTATTGTTCAGTTATAGGTCACAGTTCCCATCCACACTCCAAAATATAATTGCTGCAATCCTGATTTATCTCAAGAAAGTGAAGGTGTTTTAAATTTTTCAATTTGTAGGGTTGGAGAGCTAACCACGAGCCTTGGATGTTACACTACTGTGCTACTACAGATAATTTTTTTTTTTAAAATGGAGACAGGCCCTCATGTGGCCCAGGTTAGGGTTGTATATGTAAGGGTCGGAAAAGTACCAACTGAGCTATAATTTAGCTCTGCATTTACATATGTCATACATTACATATTGTATTTATAGTTTTTGTTATAGTATATGTGTGTATGGTGTGTTGGGGATCAGGTATATGTATGGGCAGCATTTAGAGTCAAGGCTCTATTACTTAGCAAGTCATTGCACTGGCCCGGAATTTGCTCTTTTTGAGATAGTCTGATTATGTAATCTGGCCTTGTCTGAACCTCGAGATCCTTCAGCTTTGGTTTCGTCTTAGTGAGGTTCCAGGTAAAAACCATCATGCCTGGTACAAGTTTAATTTATCAAGGAAAAATCAGTAAGAAGTAACTATTTATAAAAAGGAATATAGAATAACTCTGCCCCAGAGTTACCTGTGTCCTAATCCTCAGATAAGAGCCATATAAGCTAGTAGGAATTAAAATCATAGAACTRTAGGTAAAAATCAGATGAATTTAAAAAAGACAATCCTGGATTATTTAACCACAAGAACTCATGATATTAGAAGGAGATTGAAGAAGCCTATTATGTTATGGTCTGTARTTTATAGAGCAAGAAATATCCCAGTTTATGCAACCRCAACRAACTGAGTTATGGCAATATGAAAATGAACAGGGAAGTGCTTATCCTTTAAGGATCCATAAGAGAATATTCCCTTCCCGATATTGTTTTATTCTGGGGCTGGAGAGATGGTTCAGCGGTTAAGAGCACTGACTGCTCTTGCAGAGGTCCTGAGTTCAAATCCCAGCWACCACATGGTGGCTCACAGCCATCCCTAATGGGATCCGATGCCCTCTCCTTGGGTGTCTGAAGAGAGTGACAGTGTATTTACATATAATYATAAATCAACGTTTAAAAAAAGACTGTTTCATTCTCCTAAAAGCTATATCAAAGCTTGGCATGGGAGCTCACACCTGGAATCCCAGAACTTAGGAGGGTGAGGCAGGACTCCTGAAAGTTCAAGCCTGGAAAACAAGGAAAGACCCTGCTTCAAAAATAAATTAATAAATAATGAATTATAGATACCAGGAACAAGCTTACACAGCACACAGACACATAACTTTTCAGTGATGTGCCAAGTAAAAGCAAGCAATTTTAATTATAAGGCATCATCACATAGATTAAGTTATATCGCGGGCAGGRCATAGTTGAAAACCGTGTGTCAAGGGCTAGGCTGTTTGAAGGAACCCATAAGGGAAATGAACATGAGAYGGGAATCCTCACAATAGAGAAAATTTAGTTCCAAGAGTATATGTGCATGCTCTCCAACACAGTACAATCAGCTGTGACTTCAATGCAGACTTCCAAGGTCACAGTCCCTTAGGGAAACTAAGGCCAGCCTGGTGATCGCCCCTACACACCCACAAAGTAGGGGACTAGACAATGAACTAAAGGGTCTTCAGCATGCCAGGAAAGCCCTTTGAGCTTTAGTCCCAGCAATTTTCCTTATCTGAAACAAAGGTTCCATTCTGTACACAGAGTGACCTTAAACTCAGGGTAATYCTTGTATTGTACCCTGAGTGACCACATTCGCCCCACACTACTTTAGTGACAGTCTTGGGCACAAATCTCTTTGCTCCACTGACCCTGTTCATGCTTCTGCTGGGCTGGCGCCTGAARTAGCACACAAGCCTGTGGACTGAGATCACTATGGATCTAAAGTTGGCCCAAGGTCCCAGCTCAAAGGCTCCTCCCCCTTCCTGAGACTTTKGGCACGCCTCTTCTCYGACGCATTTCCGGCGACGCCTTGAAATTGACATCTCTGGGCACTGCAGAGCTCCAAAGCCCAGCTGACCGCAGCAAGCTGTCCGGCAAGCCGCCAGCAAGCCGGGCCGCCGAGCGCTGAGAGCAGCCGAGAGAGCGCAGCGCCATGGAAGGCCAACAACAAGGCAAGGTAAAGAGGCCGAAGGCCTACATGCTCAGGCACAACCGGCGTCGCCGCCGGCGGAACCCCATCCCGTTTCCTGAGCTGTTTGATGGCGAGATGGACAAGCTCCCCGAGTTCATCGTGCAGACCGGCTCCTACATGTTGGTGGACGACAGGACCTTCGACACCGACGAGCTCAAGGTGACGTTCCTCATCACCCGCCTCAAGGGCCGGGCCCTGCAGTGGGTGATCCCCTACATCAAGATCGAGAGCCCCCTGCTCAATGATTACACCGGCTTCCTGAATGAGATGAAGCGGGTGTTTGGGTGGGAGGAGGATGAGGACTTCTAGGCCTCTGACAGCCCTGGCCTGGGGCAGGGGCTCCGGAAKGGTGGGCTGCTGCTCTGCTTGTCCATGCATTCCAGGAAAATTAATAAATTAGCATAAGCTCTTTGAAATCTCTCTTGCAATTGTATCCCAGAGAGTCATGCACAGACATTCATGCAGGCAAAATATTCATACACATAGATGCAAAATAAGTAGAGCTTTTTAAACACTGTTTTTGATTGTTTTATGATTCAATACAGGGTCTCAATATGCATCCCTGTCTGTCTTGGAACTCATTCTGTAGACCAAAATGGCTTCAAACTTACAGAGATCTGCCTCCCAAGTCCTGGTATTAAAGGTGCACACCAATACACCCAGGAAAACATAAATCTAAAAAAAATAAATAAATAAAACTTTAATTCCTCTTTTTACTATGTATACATTTTTTCTTGTCTGTCTTATACATGTTTTTGAAACTTAAGTTATTCTGGGCATGGCGCTGTGTGCCTATAATGCCAGCATGCCAGGACAAACTGAAAAATTAGCATACTCACTTTGAAATCTCCTCTCTGTTGGAATTGTATCCTAGAAAGTAGTTCTATGTATTTGCCTTGGAATGTAAGTATTTATTTATATTATAAATTGTCCTAATCTTTTGTTATTCATTATAAATTTTCTATGTGACATTATAGAGACAGAAGAGATTGTCTAAACATTCATTTAAGAGTTTTTACAATAGCACACAAAAATTTGAGGCCTTATATTAGTGGTAAATTATGCTGGTATATTCAGATTCTTGATTTTTATCACATTTTTACATCTTAAAATGATACATATAATACTTAATTTAGTATGATCTTCCATAATTCATTTCTACTTTTCATTGAAACCTTGTTTAATGGCTGATCCTATCATTTCTTATTTGAAAATGCTTCTGTGTTATGAATTATACTCTGACTCGTGGATTCATAGTTGTATAACTATGGTTCATGTGCTTAAGGAATTTACACTCAATTTGACTTTAGTAAGAAATCAGATGAAGTGAGGATCTGACCTTATGCCAAGCTCTTCATACGCAAATCCCTCTGGGAGAGAGCTGGTCTCCAAGGAGTGCTGACACACCTGAGAACACAGGTAAGACCACCACTTCTGCTCCTAGGGACCCACCTAGAGTCCTCAGGACACAGGAACTAAGATTCAGAGACAGCTAACACCACAGATCATCAGATGGTGAGAGGCAAGTGCAAGAACATAAGCAACAGAAACCAAGGCTACTTAGCATCATCAGACCCCAATTTTTCGACCACAGCAAGCCCTGGATACCCCAATACACCAGAAAAGCAAGACTCTAATTTAAAATCACATCTCATGATGATGATAGAGGACTTTAAGAAGGACTTAAGTAACTCCCTTAAAGAAATACAGGAGAACACAGGTAAACAGGTAGAAGCCCTCAAAGAGGAAACAAAAAAGTTAGAAGAAAACACAACCAAACATGTGAAGGAATTGAACAAAACCATCTAGAATCTAAAAATGGAGTGAAAACAATAAAGAAATCACAAAGGGAGACAACCCTGGAGATAGAAAACCTAGGAAAGAGATCAGGAGTCACAGATGCGAGCATCACCAACAGAATACAAGAGAGAGAAGAGAATCTCAGGTGCAAAAGATACCAGAGAAAACATTGACACAACAGTCAAAGAAAACGCAAAATATAAAAAGCTGGTAACCCAAAACATCCAGGAAATCCAGGACACAATGAGAAGACCAAACCTAACTATAATAGGTATAGAAGAGAGCAAAGACTCCCAACTTAAATGGCCAGTAAGTATCTTCAACAAAATTGTAGAAGAAAACTTCCCTAACCTAAGAGATACCCATGAATGTACAAGAAGCCTACAGAACTCCAAATAGATTGGACCAGAAAAGAAATTCCTCCCGTCACATAATAATCAAAACCCCAAACGTACTAAACAAAGAAAGAATATTAAAGGCAGTAAGAGAAAAAGGCCAAGTAACATATAAAGGCAGACCTATCAGAATNCCCGTCACATAATAATCAAAACCCCAAACGTACTAAACAAAGAAAGAATATTAAAGGCAGTAAGAGAAAAAGGCCAAGTAACATATAAAGGCAGACCTATCAGAATCACACCAGACTTCTCACCAGAGATTATGAAAGCTAGAAGCAAAGCTCAAGAAGAAGGAAGACCAAAGTATGGATAGTTTGGTCCTTTAGAAGGGGGAACACAATACCAATGGGAGGAGATACAGAAACAAAGTGAGGAGCAGAGACTGAAGGAAAGGCCATCCAGAGAGGGCCCCATCTGGGGATCTAACCTATATACAGTCACCAAACCCAGACACTATTGTGGATGCCAAGAAGTGCTTGCTGACAGGAGCCTGATATAGCTGTCTCCTGAGAGGCTTTGCCAGTACCTAACAAATACAGAGGGGGATGCTCTCAGCCAACCATTGGACTGAGCACAGGGTCCCCAATGGAGGAGCTAGAGAAAGGACCCAAGGAGCTGAAGGAGCTTGTAGCCCCATAAGGAGAACAACAATATAAACCAATCAGTACCCCCAGAGCTCCCAGGGAATAAACCACCAAAGAGTACACACCATGGAGGGACCCATGGCTCCAGCTTCATAGGATGGTCTCATTGCACATCAAAGGGAAGAGAGGCCCTTGGTCCTAAGAAGGCTCGATGCCCCAGTACAGGGGAATGCCAGGACAGGGAAGCAGGAGTGGGTTAGTTGGTGAGCAGGGGAGTGGGGATGGGATAGGAGGTTTTTGGATGTGAAACCAGGAAAGGGGATAACATTTAAAATGTAGATAAAGAAAATATTTAATAAAAAAAGAAAACAAAAGCTAGAAGATCCTGGGCAGATGTTATACAGAGACTAAGAGAACACTATACCCAATGAAACTCTCAATTGCCATAAATGGAGAAACCACGATATTCCACAACGAAAACAAATATGCACAATATCTCTCTACAAATCCAGTCCTACAAAGGCTAATAGATGGAAAACTCCAATGCAAGGAGGGAAAATACACCCTAGAAAAAGCAAGAAAGTAATCTTTCAACAAACCCCAAAGAAGATAGCCAAACAAAAACAATTCCAGCTTTAACAATAAAAATAACAGGAAGCAACAATTAATGGTCCTTAATATCTCTCAACATCAATGGACTCTATTCCCCAATCAAAAGACATAGACTAACAGACTGGATACGTAAGCAGGACCCAGCATTTTGCTGCATATAGGAAACACATTTCAGTGACAAAAATAGACACTCCCTCAGAGCAAAAGGCTGGAAAACAATTTTCCAAGCAAATGGTCCCAAGAAACAAGCTGGATTAACCATTCTAATATCGAATAAAATCCACTCTCAACCAAAAGTTTTCAAAAAGTATAAGTATAACTTTATACACATCAGAGGAAGAATCTACAAAGATGAACTCTCAATTCTGAACATCTATGCTCCAAATGCAAGGGCATCCACATTCATAAAAGAAACTTTAATAAAGCTCAAAGCACACATTGCAACAAACACAACTGTAGTGGGAGACTTCAATACCCCAGTCTCATCAATGGACAGATCATGGAAACAGAAACTAAACAGAGACACAGTGAAACTAACAGAAGTTATGGACCACATGGGTTTAACAGATATTGATAGAACAATTCATTCTAAAACAAAAGAAAATACCTTCTTCTCAGCACCTCATGGCTCCTTCTTCAAAATTGACCATATAATTGGTCACAAAACAGGCCTCAACAGATACAAGAAGATTGAAATAAGCCCATGCATCCTACGAGATCTCCACAGATTAAGGCTGGTCTTCAATAACAACCAAAGAAACAGAAAGCCCACATACATGATCAATGATAACTTGATCAAGGAAGAAATAAAGAAAGAAAATCAAATATTTGTTACATGCTCCACTATGTTCATAACAGCCTTATTTTTAATAGCCAGAAGGTGGAAACAACCCACCTGTACTTCAACAGAGGAATGGATACAGAAAATGTGGTTCATTTACCCAAAGAAGTACTACTCAGCTATTAAAAATAATGACTTCACGAAATTCACAGGCAATTGGACGGATCTAGAAAATATCATCCTGAGTGAGGTAACTCAGTCACAAAAGACCACACATGGTATGTACTCACTGATAAGTGGATATTAGACAAAAGTTGTGGAATACCCACTATGCAACTCACAGATTACATGAAGCTCAAGAGGAAGACCAAAGAGTGGATGCTTCAGTCCTACTTAGAAGAGGGAACAACATAATCAATGGAGGTAGAGGGTGGGAGGGACTTGGGAGGAAGAGAAGGGGGGAAGCGGGACAGAATCAGGTATGGGAGGAGATGGAGGGGCTGGAGAGATGTCTCAGCGGTTAAGAGCACTGACTGTTCTTCTGAAGGTCCTGAGTTCAAATCCCAGAAACCACACGGTGGCTCACAACCATCTGCAATGAGACCTGATGCCCTGGTGTGTCTGAAGACAGCTACAGTGTACTTACATATAATAATAAATAAATCTTTAAAAAAATGGGGGAGGAGATGGAGGAGATGTACAGAGGTCAGGAAATTGAACAGAGGTGTGTATCAATAAGGGATGGGGAACTGGGGGTAGCAAACAGAAAGTCCCAGATGCCAGGAAAGGAAGAGCCTCCCAGGACCTTACGAGGATTACATTAGCTGAAGTACCCCACAAAGCGGAGGGAGAACTTCTAGAGACCATATCCAGAGGTTAGGCATGCCCCCCCCCCCCGGTTGAGGAATGGGGCCACCCACCCTTCTCCAAAACTTTAACCCAGAATTGCTTTTGTGTAAAGGAAATACAGGGACAAAGAGTGGAATAGAGACTGAAGGAAAAGTCATCCAGAGACAGCCCCACCTGGGAATTCATCCCACATGCAGACACCAAACCCAGACACTATTGCTGATGCCAAGAAGTACTTGGTGACAGGAGCCTGATACAGCTGTCTCCTGAGAGGCTCTGCCAGAGCCTGACAAATACAGAGGAGGATGCTCTCAGCTAGCCATCGGATTGAGCACAAGGACTCCAAGGAAAGAGTTAAGGGAAGGACTGAAGGAACCGAAGGGGCCTTATCTGGCATCAATGGAAGGGGAGGCCCTTGGTCCTGTGAAGGTTTGTTTTTCCAGTGTAGAGGAATGCTATGGTAATGAGGCAGGAGTGGGTATGTGGGTCAGGAAGCACCCTTATAGAAAAAGATAAGGGGGGATGGAATAGGGTGTTTGCAGTTGGAAAACTAGGAAAAGGGATAACATTTGAAATGTAAACAAATAAATTATCCAATTAAAAAAAAAGAAATCATATGAAGTACATTAAGAAGGGTTTGAGACCCTATTGGATGACATCAGCTGTACAACACTATACAAATTTCAAACTTCCTAGTTCAATATTTTCTTATATATAAAATGTCTAGTGTCATATGTACATATTGAATTTATCATGATTTGTATATGAATTGTCTGCAACTTCAAATGTGTTGAAGACTTGGTTCCCAGATGGATCTAGTCACAGAGATATTACTGGATCATCAAATCTCTGACCTGATCAATAGATTAGTCTATTAATTGTTTCTCCGTAGATAAGGTTATTGGGAAATTATGGAAACTTTATCAATACTGCCTGGTTGCAGAAAATAGGTCATAGTGCCTTGCTTTGTGGTCCAGGGTGTCTTAAAACTCACTATGTAGGTCAGTCAGACTTACCTCAAACCAGTCAGTGGTCATCCTCCTGTTTCAGCCTTTTGAGGGGTTATATGTATTTGCCATATTGTCTAACTGAGAATGTATTATACCCCAGGCTTTTCTCTGCTTTCTAGCTGACACAAGACACATAGCTTTTGGCACATGCTTCCATTTTTTGACCTTTACCTGTAACCTCTCAATGTCAGAGCCAAAATAAACCTTTTCTTCTTTTAAACTATTTCTTTCAAGCATTTATCACAGTTAAGAAATGCTAACTAGCATTTGATTCTTATGGCAATTCCTTAACAACACCAAAAATAGTTTCTTATATTTTATGATACTGACCCAGGGCCTGTGTATACCACAATGGGAACATAGAAGAAAGAACATTTAAATCTACCACTCATATAAACATATGAACATATACACATATGTACATATATGCACATATGCATATGTGCATATATATGCTTATCTACATATATTAATACATAACTATATGCATATATACATTCATAAATATATAATATATACACATATACTTATATACACATATATGTAGAGATAATATCTTGTTATTATATGGATGCATCACCTGTCAATTAAAAAACCTATAGCCTACAGGAAAGGGTAGAATTGAAGGTGGGAATTCAGGAGGCAGAAAGAATTCTGGGATAGAGCCAGGTGCAGGAGATTTGCCCAGGAAGATGAGTCAAGATGGACACATGGTACCTTAGCACAGGTAACTAGCTACACAGTAGAATGTAGATTAGAATAAATGGGTTAATTTAAATTATGATTTAGTCATAGATAAGTCTAGCTATATGGCTCAGGTATTTGTAAATATATTTTGAGTCTGAGTCTTATTTCTGGAAGCATGAGGCTGGGAGAAGAACCAGACTTAACTTCTACAAATGGAAGCCAACTACAGCAAAGAACCTAAGTAAGCTGAAATTAATTTTCAGATAGAGGCATCATTCTCCTTGTAAACAAAACAGCTTTAAAGCTCTGTCTCTTTAAAAAAAAAAAGAAGCAAAATAAGTGGTGTTTTAAAACTTTTTTTTAGAGATGGCCCCTGCTTATAGGAAAGCTATTGCTATACCAGTAAACAGCAAGGGGCCAGAGGAACACAAGCCAAACTGCTGTGGGCCTAAGCAACGCTGCTCACAAGAGGCAAATAGGTCACAGAGGCACTGCATACCCCCTGCTGAGAGGAGAGCCAGCTAGCTGGGGAGCTCCATGCAGGGGGTTTGGAAGGAATGTAAAGGCTCCGGCCCCATCTCACAACTGGCCTACTATCTTCATGGACTAAGAAAAGGATAGAGGCTCAGGCCTGGCCAAGCATGGCAGGACACATGGGCTTGAGATTGTGGGCAGACAGGAGCCCCAAGAAAGCAGTCCAGGACTGTCTGAGCTAGAACAGCAGAATGGCCAAGGGGCTCCCACAAAACAATTAAGTCAGGGAAAGACCTTCTGCTAATACAAATGACTTAAAATGACTCCTTTACAAATGACTAAAATACTAAGTGACATATTTTTCCTTAAAGATACTATGTATGTTTTTGCTTAATAATAAATAGGAATGTCCTTAGCAATTTAAAAAATAAATATCCATCTTAATTTATATAAAGAGAAAGGGAAATATAGATATATTTATCCACATAAGGCATGTTTATAATTTCAATTTGAAAGATAATGCTTTTTCTGTTGCCCTAGGAAAGCTATATTCTGCTGGTCAATGTAAGGACACAGAGTTAGGATTGCGGCTTAGTTGTTAGCTTTTATCTTTCCAAGAGATGAAAGGCATCCAACTAAGGAATCCAGAGACCATTAGACATGGGAAACATTTAAAGAATAATACTGTTAATCTTCTTAACTGTTAATTATCAGCTTTGCAATACAGAATACAAGTGCCTTTTGTCAGAGGAGAGATAAATAAATCAAATAAACACACATCACGGAGACAATGTGATATTGTTTTACAATATGCTTGAGAGTATACTTGGGCACTAAATGTTATTGGCTTAAGAGTAGATTCAGTCCGGGATACTGATTCCCCCAGAAGTTCTTTTACTGTTGATAATGGATTTAGCCAATAACATTTTATAGCCATAATCTTACATTGGTATATATCTTTGTATTTTAATCCAAAATTGAAGTTATATTTTGATACATTGGTACAGAATTTAATATATTGATACATAAGTAAAGTTATTTTCATGCATTGGCAAAGGTTATTGTATATTGATATAAATTTAAGGTTAATTTTGATGCACATAATGTATATATATTTTCAGTGTTATGTGAAACTTATACCTATATAATTCTTAAAGATACAATGTAAAGTTCTAGTTCTTTTAAAAGCTGCTATTATGAACTGCCAGGGATAAATAAAAAATACAAAATAATAGCCAGATAGTCAAACTCATGTCATATTAGATACTAGTTTAATTAATTATAATGAGATGATCTCATTGTTATTAAGATAGCAAATAGCTAAGAATAAGTTTTGACAATTCAGAAACACTATAGAAAGATATTTGGTCTTAAAAAACTTCAGAGATCCACAGAATATGGCATTTAAAAATGTTTCATTATTAAAAGAACTTTTTTGACCATGAGACAGGCCTGCTCCTGACATAATCCCATTCTACTTCAAAAAAGATGATGAACATTAATAACCTTCATATGGAGTTGGTTCAAATGTGGCAAGCTAGCCACTGGGCAAAGAAAATACCCATGCTTCAACTGCAGACAAAATTCTATCCAGAAAGAACATGGGGAAGTTGATTGTCAAGCTTTACCAAGCAAGATAGACTGAGCAAGTCTTTCATAATTCCTGCGTCACAAAAGGTCTATCAGATAACCTGGGCCAGAGGCTGAAGATGGATGCTCCAACACTGTAGAGACAGTTCTGGGGAACAGTTCAGACAGCAAACAATGTCTGTCTTTTATATAATCTTGGAAGCTGCTTGTCTGCACTTCCTATTTACTCAGGTAATAATTATTCCTTCTCAGATATCTGATGGGGTTGAAGACTAGATAGTCATAGCCTCACAATTAAACTTGAATTGTTTAAGATTTAAGAAGATGCTTTAGGTCTAAAAAGATGTTTTTAGACTGGTAATGCGAATTAGGATAGAAACTGAGTTAAGTATAAAACTTTAGACATACCAAGATAGGATAGATAATAAAATATTTTTTAAAGTTGCCAAATACTATGAATTGGACACTATGAATATACATCTTACTTAATAGTTTTCATAATTGTTATTATTGTATTCAACTTATATTTGAAATGAAAAGAGCCTTTATTAGACTAAAAAGAGGAATTGTAGAGAGAATATCTTATGTATTGTATGGATGTATCACCTGCCAATTAAAAAAATAACTATAGACTATAGAAAAGGTTACAATAGAAGGTGGGAATACAGGAGGCAGACAGAATTCTGGGATAGAGCCAGGTGCAGGAGATTCACCGGGAAAAATGTGTCAAGACAGAGACATTGAAACTGAGCACAGTTCAGAGGCACATGGCAGATCATAGATTAAAATAAATGGGTTAATTTAAGTTATGATCTAGTCAGAGATGAGCCTAGCCAAGATATTTGTAAGTGTATTTTGAGTTTGAGTCTTACTTCTGGGAGCATGTGGCTGGGAGGAAGAACATCTACACATATACATATATATGCACATATACATATACACCTATACTGTACACATGTATACATATATACATGTGTTTTTAATATATGAAAGTGTCTGAATTGCCTCCTTTACACCACTCTCACAAGGGAGAAATTCCAGCTCTAGTTTTAAGTGACTAGCTAAACACAAAGCTGACACTGAACAGAGGAGATAGGGATCAGGATTTTGTCAATAGAGCAGCAGTTCTCAACTTGGCAATATACAAGGTCACCAAAGACCATCAGAAAATGATATTTACATTACAATTCATAACAGTAGCAAAATTGCAGCTATAAAGCAGCAACGAAAAATGATTTTATGGTTGGGGGTCACCACAACATGAGGAACTGTATTAAAACGGTCACCACATAAAGAAGGTTGAGAACCACTGCAACAGAGAAAGAAGCAATTTAGTCATTTGGTTCCAATTGAAAATTTTTTCTGGTTTAGAAGAATGAAAGCATGGTAGCATGTTCATCTAAGGAACATGACAGTAAAGTTGCAGTGGCACAGGCAGAAAACTATGTTGTGAAGGGTCATGTATGTCATGCTTAGACCTGTATCATGTCTGCTTTACTCAGTGCACAGCAATGAAAATGATTGAACAAGGGACTGATTGAATCAGACTCATGCTTTAATACTTATTTTGGGGCTGTAATAAAAATACATTGTAAAGAGTATAGAGCATGGATCAAATCCAGTTATGGTTATTTTTTTTTTAGGTGATAGTTTTTGATGACTTGAAAAAATATGGAAAGACAAAAACAACATTTAGGTTCATTAGGATTTGTCATTTTTCTAGCTTAGATAATGGGCCATTCATAGACCTGAAATGGACTGATTTCTTTCTCACTTTTAGAATTCCTTGAACTATTTCATTTTTGTCTTTCCATAACTTACTCTGGTTAATTGCCAAATTTGTTCTAGAATTTCCTCTAATAGATATCAAATAAGCCCTCAAACTTCCATACAGAATCTTACTAAAACAGGATGGAGGTTATAGAGGTTTTTATAATCTCATGTAAAAACACTATTTCACTGATCTGGGAATGCTCTCCCATGAGGATGCATTGAAGCTCTGGATACAGACTCAATTCTCATTCAGAATGAGGTCCTTTCTGCTGTTGCATATGAGAAGACAGCAATGGTGGAAGTTCCAGAAGATTCTTGAAGTCATTGGCTGTCAACTACCACTGACAGTGTTTTGTGCAGGAATTGAAACCCTGACTAAGGCAATTGGTACCAGGAGTGGGGTATTCCTGTGACAACCTGACCATGTTTTGGGGAGGACTGTGGAAAGACCTTGGAACTTGAGGCTAGAAGAGCCACTGGGTGTTAAGAGCTCTGTGGAATGCTCTGTAGGAGCACATTGAGAACAGTGCAAACAATGGAGGCCTGGCTTGTGAAATTTCAGAGGGAAGATTAAAGATTCTTATCAGGGCCATTGCTAGTTTGATTATGAAGGTTCTGTGGTTTTGGTTAGCAAGGGCTGATGAATGAGCTGTGATTAACAAGATACCAGAACTACTAAAACAAAACCTTTGCATTACTTGGATTATTGATGCTGGTTAGCTGTAGCTAAGAAATTAGTGATGATTAAGAAGAGAACAGCATTATTGAGGTGAAATCTTCTAGGAAATGTTTTCTGAGAGCGCTGAAAAGCTGTTTTCCAGAGATAGCCAAGGTTGTACCTCCTGCAGCAGCTGTATTTGGTACTATGTAAGAGTCACCCAGGTGGTACTTATTTTGAAGGCATGAAGGGATCATGAAGAGTCGCTGAGGCTTGGCACTGTGAGAGGCCACAGAAGGCCATTGGTAAAGGTGCAGCCTCTGTTGCAGTTGATGGCCCTGAACTGAAGGATCACGCAAAGGAGTTGAGGCTTAGCACCATGAAGAGAGCCTATGAGAGGCTATTGGTGAAGCCTAGTTGCAGTGTATTTGAGATACCAGTACCATGAGATGACCAACAAGAACAGCAGCAGCAGTGTAGTACAGGCATCTGGAGTCTAGAAGACAAGGTGTGTGCTACAAAGGGCAGGGCTGGAGAAGTGACCCAAGCCCCTGGAAGAGACCAGAAGATCATGAGTGGATCCCAGACATTGCATAGTTGGAGTTTGATTTTGCTTTTTATTGTGACTGTGTCCTGATATTTTTCCATCTTGAAGGAAGAAAGTGTTTTAGTGGATCCCACAGTTNAAAAAAAAAAAAAAAAAAAAAACCAACCAACCAACCAAACAAACAAACAAAGAAACCCCGACTAAGACAAGCAGGCGTGAGTGAACCCATAGTGTCCCAAGAAACTCAATGGCCATGGCATCGAGAATCATGTGTTGGTAAGTCTCTTTGCTGATGAGAATAGGTGCCTTGTCTTGGGAGCTTGGTAATTTGATCAAACTTTGGGGCCACCTCCCAAGTTCAAGTTTTTTGTATTGTTCCATTGGGTGTTAGCTTTACATTATCAGGACTCACAGCTTAGGGTTAATTCATTAGCTTATTGGAGCCATCTTGGTGTTGGTTCTTCAACACATATCAGAGCCTATCTTAGGCTTCTGTCATATCAGAGCTACCTTGTGGCTCATTAACACATTTTGCAAACATTATATTATTCCAAGTCACATAAAATGGTTTTCAAGTTACCTAAACTGGGTTTGCTTATGTTCCTAACAACTATACATTATTTTATTTTTAAAATTATATTTGTTTATTTAGCATGGGGGCAAGGTAGTATATAGAGGTCAAAAGACAATTTTTGAGTTCTGTCTTTCCACCATGGGGGTCCCAGGGATTAAACTCATATTGTCAGACTTGGAGGCAGGCACCTCTACCCACGGAGCCATCCCACTGTCCCCTGAATGGATGCATATGCCTATGCATATGTATATATGATGTGCCACCATAATTATATGTTTTAAGAGCTAAATGAACTAATTTTACATTATCAGTACTGAGGACAAAACCTGAACTATGTGCATATTTTAGACAATGTTTTACTGATAATGACTGATTTTGGCATCCATATGGTGAGTAAACTGAGGCAGACAGGTGTTGGGGGGTCAGTACTTAGAGCTGCTGACAGGGGTGGATCCAGATACCTGCAGAGGCTGCTGCCAAAGGCAGCCAGTGACTAGAGAAGTTACYCAACAGACTTTTCTCTGAAGGAACAAAGCTTAATTACTGGGTGTCTTAGTTAGGGTTTTATTGCTGTGAACAAACACCACGACCACAACATTTAATTGGAGCTGGCTTACAGGTTCAGAGGTTCAGTTCATAATCATTAAAATGGGAGCATGGCAGCATCCAGGCAGGCTTGGTGCTGGAGGAGCTGAGAGTTCTACATCTTCATCTGAAGACTGCTAGCAGAATACTGACTTCCAGGCAGCTAGAACTAGGGTATAAAAGCCCATGCTCATAGTGACACACCTACTCCAACAAGCTCAAACCTCCTAATAGTGCTCCCTGGCCAAATCATATTCAAACTGTGACACTGGGGATGGCACTCCCTATAGCTAGCCAAAAATCTACGAACTCTTTTAACTCTTAGGGGTCTGTGAAAAAGAGAGGGAAAGAAAATTCACACACACACACAGAGTGTATGAAACAAAAGGCAGAGTCAATCACTTCATACACACAAATATAGGCATACATGCATGCATACATACATATAGAACTATAGACAGACATAAAAACATTGACAGATAGAATGGATAGAGCAAAGCTCCAGCAAGTAGGCTCCAAGCATTTCACACATACATACATAAAGTACATAGAAAGCACACACACACACACACACACACACACACACACACACACACACACAGAGTTGATGGATGGAAGGAACAATGATCCAACCCTCCACTCACACAAACCTTACACATATACACACATACACATAGTTGATATATGGGAGGAACAGCCCCATACTTTATTCTTTCTTCCATAGCATATATATCCCAGCAAAATCTTTCTCGCAGTATACAATTATAATGTGATTACATTTTAATTTTCTTCTAGTGAATGATTATGAAAAAGCAATGTACTCTCCAATACCTTTACATGAAATTACATATAATACAGACAAAGAAAACAAATTATTCCCCAAACCCCACACACATTYGTAACTAAGCAACTTGTTATAGATTAACAAAGTGTAAGCAAGCAAGGTAGTTTTCTCAGCCAGTTTCTCTTATTGGCAGGCAGCAATTTGTGGTTACAAAGAAAGGAGTCATTATTTTATTATTTATCTTCAAAAGTAATCTTACAAGAATCTTATGAGTCACAAATCTAAAGTTTTTATATAAAAATCAGTCAAATGTACCTTATATCCTTAGAATGCATACCTACTCATCAATAATTCTTAATAAATCATATCATGAAGCTAAGGGCAAAAATTGAGTATAAGAAATCAATCATTGGACCGCAGTTGTTGTAGTAAGGTGAAGAAAACTATAAAGGATATGTCAGAGAATCAACAAGAAGTAGTAGATCCAGATACTATTACAGATGTGGAAGCTGTTATAGATACAGAGGAAGAACTTATTAAACAATGTGAAGAAATATAGAAAGATATGGAAGACTGTCAGAATAAGTTATCACTTATTGGAACAGAGACTCTCACTAAGTCAAATCCTCCACTCTCCTTACTTATTATGCAAGTGAAATGTTTGCTGAACTTGGTCAATGGAACAAAAGAAAACCAGAAATAATTCCCCTAACTGAAGACGTTTTGTTAACATTAGGAGAAGAAGAGTTCCAAAGATTGAGATGTGATCTTGAAATGGTACTGTCTTGTCCTTCTGACAGTGTCCTTTGCCTTACAGAAAGTTTGTAATTTTATGAGGTCCCATTTGTCAATTCTTAATCTTAGAGCAAAAGCTATTGGTGTTGTGTTCAGGAACTTTCCCCCTGTGCCCATGTCCTCAAGGATCTTCCCCAGTTTCTTTCCTATTAGTTTCAGTGTGTCTGGTTTTATGTGGAGGTCCTTGATCCACTTGGAGTTGATCTTAGTACGAGGAGATAAGAGTGGATCAATTCTCATT
>BDUI01008640.1:68485-79659 GCA_002335545.1 Apodemus speciosus
GAATGCACAGCTGATAACACTGAATGAAATGTTAGAGGTAAGTGTAGGTATTTTTTTGCTATCTCTTTAGTCAACAATTAGTGTTAAAGACAAAACCAAATGCTACTTTTCAGATGTCCCTCAACAGAAGAGTGGATAAAGAAATTGTGGTACATTTACACAATGGAATACTACTCAGCTATGGAAAACAATGACTTCTTAAAATTTGCAGGCAAATGGATGGAACTTGAAAATATCATCCTGAGTGAGGTAACTCAGTCACAAAAGGACACCCATGGTATGCACTCACAGATAAGTGGATATTGGCCCAAAAACTTCAACTACCCAAAATACAATTCACAGACCACATGAAGCCCAAGAAGAAGAGAGACCAAAGTATGGATAATTTGGTCCCTTAGGAGAGGGAACAAAATACCAATGGGAGGAGATACAGAAACAAAGTGTAGAGCAGAGACTGAAGGAAAGGCCATTCAGAGACTGTCCCACCTGGAAATCCATCCCATATACAGTCACCAAACCCAGACACTATTGTGGATGCCAAGAAGTGCTTGCTGACAGGACCCTGATATAGCTGTCTCCTGAGAGGCTCTGCTAGTGCCTGACAAATACAGAGGGGGATGCTCTCAGCCAACCATTGAACTGAGCACAGGGTCCCCAGTGGAGGAGTTAGAGAAAGGATTGAAGGAGCTGAAGGGGTTTGCAGCTCCTTAGTTGGACATCAGTGGGAAGAGAGGCCCTCGGGCCTGAGGGTGTTTGATGCCCCAGTGTAGGGGAATGCCAGGGTGGAAAGATGGGAGTGGGTAGGTGGGTGGGGGAGCACCCTCAGAGAGGCAGGGGGAGGGAGAATGGGATAGGGGGTCTCCAAAGGGGKGACCTGGAAAGGGGAAAACAATTGAAATGTCAATAAAGAAAAATGTCCATTTAAAAAAAGAATACTTGACTTGAACATGGTGGCACACACCTTTAATCCCAGCACTCTGGAGGCAGAGGCAGGAGAATCTCTTGAGTTTGAGGCCAGACTGGTCTACAGAATGAGTTCCAGAACAGCCAGAGCTTCAGCCTGTCTTGAAAAACAAAATTTAAAAAGTTATTTTTTGATTCTTTAAGAGAATTGCTTAGTCGTTTACTATTTGCACCCTGAAATCTTGTGCTGTTATTCTGAAAGAATTCTAGTTTACAACTCAGTCCTACACCTAAAACATATAAATGAATATATAAGTTTTCCTTAAATAAAATGTTTCTTTTATTATAATAGAAAGACCAGTTCTAACCTTTTTAGTTAGGCATTTATTTTGTTTTATAAATAGATAGCTTTGGCATTGTAAAAATGTACTCGAACTCCAGCCAGGTTATTAAATATATGTATTACTTTAGAAAACCTTAGACAGAGAAGTCTATGAAAAGCAAATAGTCATTTGCTTTTTATTTTTTCTTTTTTTTTCTGTTTTTTTCGAGACAGGGTTTCTCTGTGTAGCCCTGGCTGTCCTGGAACTCATGTTGTAGACCAGGCTGGCCTCGAACTCAGAAATCTGCCTGCCTCTGCCTCCCAAGTGGTGGGACTAAAGGAGTGTGCCACCTCTGCCCAGCTAATTTTTTCTTTTGTTAAAATTCATTTTTTTCGTACACTATATTCTGATTATGATTTCCCATCCCCTCAATTCCTCTCAAATCCTTCCAACTCCCCTTCTATCTGGAGCTACATCTTTTCTGTCACTGGTTAGAAAACAAATAAACATTTAAGGAATAACAATAAAAGAAAACAAAGATAAACAAATTGGAATAGGACAAAGTCATCAGAAGAAAAAGAGCCAAAGAAAAAGCGTGAAGCCCGGTGGTGGTGGTGCACGCCTTTAGTCCCAGCACTTAGGAGGCAGAGTCAGGCGGATTTCTGAGTTCAAGGTTAGCCTGATCTACAAAGTGAGTTCCAGAACAGCCAGGGCTACACAGAGAAACCCTGTCTTGAAAAAACAAAACAAAACAAAACAAAAACAAAAAAGAAAGAAAGAAAGAAAGAAAGAAGAAAGGAAGGAAGGAAGGAAGGAAGGAAGGAAGGAAGAAAAAAAGAAAAAGCAAGAGACACACATAAAGGTGCAGAGACATACACATTCACACTATCAGTAATCCCATAAAAACACAAAACCAGAAACCAGTATATATATGTACAAAATATCTATATGGGGTTTAAAAAATGCTTTCCCATGACATTATGAGACAAAGAACCTGTAAAGAGGCCATTGAGTATATTTTTTTCTTAGGTCCCACTCCAGGACATGGGATCTACCATTGAGAGTTGTTTGTTTCCCAGTGAGACTTTCTTGGAGAAAACTAAATTTTTATTTGCACGTGCTATCCATTGGAGATAGCATCTGGATTAGGGATGGGCTCCCTCCTAGCTCTAAGATTAGTAAGTTTAGAAGAGTATTTTCATAACTTAATGAGTTGGGTATAAGCAATCAGGTTTACTACCTAAGAATCTTTACTAATAAATATTGATATAATAATATATCAATATTATTAATAATATATAATAATATATTACTATCTTGAAAAGCTAGATAGAAATAGTTGTCTGATTTATAATCAGAAACTGTGTCAATATTCCTGACTTCCCTAGTTTAAACTAAAACTAAAACCTTTCTTGGATGTATTTATTATCTTCTGTAAGGTAAAAAAAAAAAAGTTACTTTAGGGTAGTAAGATTGTTTAGTGGCTAAATGTGCTTGTTGCAAAGCCTGGTTTTGTGAGTTCAATCCCTAGGACCCATGTAGTGGATGGAGAGCCAATTCCTGCAAATTGTCCTCCAATTTGTCCATCATTCTGTCTGTATTTGTACATACAGAGAAACAAATGTAATAAAAAATTTAAAGTGACACTTTATGTGAAATATTGATAATATTATCTGAAACACATGGTTTTAAATTGGGATACAATATAAAACTTAGAAAAACCAAATATTTTCTTTGCAGTTCATATTATCAGTGACAAAAATAACTAATACCTAATCTATAGTTTAGTGAGAATAAATTAGCACACTCATTTAAATTTGAATTTTTGCCATGTTTCTACTATCTTTTTTTAATCCAAATTTTAATTAATGTAATCTAATAAAAATTGGAAATGAAGGATAAGATCACAGTATTTGTTTACTTTCTCTGGCGTTGGGATGGAAAGCAGACTTCTCCATAGGCAAGCGCTGTGCCAGTGAGTTATATTTCCAGCTCATAAAAGTTTTACAGTATGTCAAGATAAATAACTACTATAAAATATGAAAGTATTTCTTTATCATAATAATTAAAAGAAAGGGGATAGTGAACTTTTTATTTCATAGGATGAAGGACTTGAAATGGGCATATTAGTGACAATCGACATTTTTATCTTCTGAGTTTAAATATTGATATTATAACTTGGATTGAAATTAGGTTCATTTTAGTCACTTTATAACACTTTACATCTGTATACATTCTGCCTTTTCTTTTCATGACCTTTAAAATAATATCTTTCAGTTAAAATTTTGACCTACAATTAATGATTTGCCATGAATTATGTACACCTAAAGAATCCTCAGTTGTTCTTACTTCTAAGATCTACTTTCATAAATTGTTTAAAGAACTGAGAGGCAGATGAAGAAGCAAAATAATAGCACATTTACCATTTTCACCATATTTCATTGAAATATTAGTTTCCAAATAATTGAATATAATTGCTTTATAAAAAATCTCTGCAAATGCTAGTAGATTTGTTGAAGACCATTGAGTGTTAGATATCATTAGCAAGCTTTGTAAACATTCCTGTGATAACAATACTTTGGTTTTCTTTTATTTTTTAATTAAGTTTTTGAGATAACTTAAAAAGTAATGTTTGATTATGGTATTTTCCTATACATGTGTTATTGTACCTTGCTCATTTTTGCCCCAGTTCCTATCTTCTTCTATCCTTATTCCTCTCTTCCTTGTGCCCTTCCACCAAATAGTCTCCCTTATTTTGTTTTTCTTCACTTCTTCAACTCTTGCCTTCTTCCCTTCTCTGTGCCTCCTTCTCTACCCCCATCCTGCCCCCTCATCATCACTATTTCATTCTGTTCAAACATACACACATATACACACACCCTATTTAAATCTAGATTCCACATATGGGAAACAGGACTTGGGTCTAAGTTTGGCTTATTTTATTTTAAATCATATTTTCTAGTTCCATTTTCCTGAAAATGAGATACTTTCATTATATGTGTATATATATTAAATATATTTTCTATATATTATTCATTATATATGTGTGTGTATATATATATATATATATATATATATATATATATATATATATATTACATTTTCTTTATGGACTCATCTGTTGATATTCTTCTGGAGTGAGAACCCTGCTTCTCAACACCTTAGAACCTAATAAGAAGTCACATTTCCATGTGGAATAGAATTTGAGAAAAGCTACCCTATAATACTCAAAGTTTGCCAAATTTCACTGTAAGTGCTCGACATCCTTGGTAAAGTAATTAGAAATATTCAGAGAGAAGATAAAGAAAATGATCATGGCAAACAACTATTTTTGAAGATTTAGTATAAAATAGATGTTTTAATGGGTCAAACTAGTGATTTCTTTTCCCTAATAAATATTCAGAGACTCTTGCTATCTTTTGTATTTTGTGTTCAGTTTGTAAAATTTTAATTTTTTCTCCCATAGTAATGGAGATGAAACCCAGGGCCTTATATAGCTAGCTGTGTTCTGCATCTGACATATAAATTTTATTTTTTATAATCCTTGCTCTTATTTTAAAGGGAATTATGCTGAAAGAACTAAGTAGGAAAATTGTAAATATTTTTAGGCAGGTTTTAGGAATTGTTTTCATTTTACTAGGGATTCATTTTAATACATATTCCATCCAATAGTGTCTGTAGTCTTTAAAATCAGATATTGTTTACATAAAAGTAATGTTTCTGAACAAAAAAAAAGACAGAAATCAATCATCCCCAGTCCCTCCTCAGTGAGAGCCACGTCAGCCAGGGCTGCCTTTGTTCTTGCTCCCTGACCACAAAGGGTCCCCAGCTTAACTAAAAGAGCATGCCTTTCTGAACTTCATAGTGTTCCCTAAGATTTTTTTTTTTTATATCAGAGACAGCAGCAAAATCATCTCAGCCTAGCTTCACTAACAACTTTTGTTTTTCCAAATGTTTTCTAAGTGTGGCCATCATTGCTGAGTTCTTCCCTAGGGTGGTGACTGAGTCCTTAATCTGCTCCAGCAGAGATGCTTGAAAGAGATCAAGCACTGTTTCAGTGAATGCCAGAGATACTGCCCATGAGGGCTGGAAGCCCCCTTAGAGTTTTCATATAACTCTTAGATTAAGAGGGATGTGAGGGCAGCAAGCAGAACAGAACTCCATCACAGCATAATGTCCTCAGGACACATAGTCCTCGGGGCTGTGCCCACACTGAGGCCCACCCATGTGGCTGTAGTAACCAGTGGACCGCATTCCATGAGTTCTAAAGCCACTTGTAGTTCCTCCTGCATGGCCCTCAGCACTTTTCCACTATGTATATCACTAGCCCTGTATGAACAAGGCTTGAAGAAAAAAAAATGTAACCTCTTAAATTGGTCATCCACGATGATGTTCTTTTTTATTATTATTATCTTGCATTGGTCTATATTTTCAAAGACTTATTTTATTTRTGTATTTATTTGTGTATGTGCATGTATGTGTATATGTATGAGTCATATAAAGGCTGGAGATCCATGTGGAGTATCTTCCTCAATAGCTCTTCATTTTATTTTTTGAGACAAGGCCTCTCATTGAATTTGGAACTCACCAATTCAGCTAGACTGTCTAGCTTGCAACCCTAGGTGTCCTCCTGTCTCTGATGCCCTAATGCTAAGATTATGCGTGTATGGTGCCATAACTAGTTTTGGCTGTGGGTGGTGGTGATCTAAACTTGCACTTGAGCACCAAGCACATTACAGACAGAGACTTCTCCCCCAGCTCCTACTTTGTAAGATTTCTCTAGTGACTGCCACATCACATTTCTAACCATATGCTGGAGAGGCCCAAATTATATGTCCACTGGAAGATGAGCAGAAAACAAATGCCTTTCCTTCCTAGTGAGGAATCCACTGTGCTTTCAGTAGAGATATGATTTAAAGGATTTTTACAAGAAAGGAAAGTGTTCAGGACTTTCACTCACTTGGGGGGTCTGGGGTGGACAAGTACTTAAGAAAACTAAAAACTAGACAATGGCTTCCCATAGTAGGCTGAGGAGGGCTTGCTCATCAGGTTAGGACAGGAGACAAGACTGTCACTGTGCCAAAATCCTTCAAGTTAAAAATAAAGGTAGAGTGGGCTTTTTCTCTTGCCAGCAGCTCCTGGCCCTATCTGTGGACAAGGGTAGGAGAAGGTCAAAGTGAACATCACAGGACACATTAATTAAATGATAGCAAAGTTTACCTATTTAACACAGAAAGAAGAATAAAAATATCCTGTTGTGGCACAAGCTAATCCCTCAACATTTTCTGGAACAATCATCCAAACGTGGAAGCTACCTACAAGTCAACTTTCAAAAATTTTTATAGTAGTAATACTTTTTAAAAACATCCCACTAACCAGTCCCATAATCTACATAGTAGCTCACACCTTAAATCCCAGCACTGGAGAGGCAAAGGAAGACAGATCTCAAGTTCAAGACCATCCTGGTCTACAGATTGAGTTCTGTTTTGAGAAAACAAAAACATGTTAGTTTGTGTTGGTCTTAGAAGAACAGGCCTGTAATCTCCCTGGCTCAGGAGGATAAAGCAGGAGGGTCACACATTCAAGGCTAACCTGGACTGTTTAGTGAGACTGTCTCAAAAAGTTAAAGAAAAGAGGATTAGGGATACATAGGTTAGTGAGTTAGTGATAGAGCACTTGCCTAACATATGAGAGTCCCTAGGTTCAATCTCAAGTGTGAAAAGAACAGCTAAAAATTAATTTGTACAAATGTTATAAGAAGTTCTATTTCTGAACATTTAAAAGGTTCAAAGCTTTAAAAAARTCACTGTTTTCATTTTCCTCCACAGATACTTCAATGCTTTTTGAACTTGTTCTGTTTTTCTGATGTTGTACACCTGTAGTCCCAACTACTCAGGGAGTTGGGGCAGAAGTCCTTAGGAATTTGAAGACTGCCTGAAGAACCTAATAAGACTTTGTCTCAAAAATATAACAACAACAAAAAAAAACCCCAAACAACAGCAACAAAACCCAAAATGGTTTGTAAGAACTTGAAAAGTACATCTTTAAACCTCTCATTACACAAATTCTCTCTACAAGGATTGTCCTGAACCCAGGTCACTAAACCACTCAATATTACATGGCCTTCATTCTGAGCTTGCATCTAACATATTAAGATCTTTGTGTGTGTCTCTCTCTGTGTGTGTGCTAACAAAATCTGTTACTTTGTCTGATTTTAGGCTTCACTTCAACATTGCACCCAACCATAAAATTTTTTTAAAGGAGAGAAATGTTAATTCATTTTTCCTTATACCAGTTATATTTATCTCCTTTTTATCAGTCTGTTTCTTGCATTGATAGTGACTCAAGAGGCAGAGCTCCTTGGTGAAGGAGTGTAAGAGAATGATAAAAACAAATTTGAGGAAAAGACCCAAAGAATAATAACAGAAGCCCGGTGGTGGCACACACCTGTAATCCCAGCATTTGGGAAGCAAAGACAGGAGGATTTCTGAGTTCGAGGTCAGCCTGGTCTACAGAGTTTCTCTGTGTAGCCAGGCTGACCTCGAAACCCTGTCTTGGAAAAACCAAATAAATAACAAAGTAGCCAGGCATGTGTGGTGGTATATGTATCACTTGGGATGCATTTCTTGGAAGACAGAGGCAAGTGGATCTTTGTGAGTTCAAAGCCAGCCTGGTCTACATAGAGCAGTGGTTCTCAACCTTCCTAATGTTGTCACCCTCTAATTCTTGTTGGGGTGACCCCCAACCATAACTTTATTTTTGTTGCTACTTCATAACTGTAATTTTGCTACTGTTATGAACTGTAATGTAAATATCTCATATGCAGGACATCTGATGTGCAACCTCTGTAAAAGGGTCATTCAACCCCCAAAGGAGTTACAGCCCACAGGTTGAGAACTTCTGAAATACCGAGTTTAGGCTATTGAGGGTCACATACTGATATCTTGTCTCAAAAAAAAAAAAAATAAAAGCACTGAGTTATATTAATAATCTAATCCTAGAGGCTCTAACCTCATAATCTCATTTTGAGGCAATTATCTCTAAAATGTCAAATCTGCAAAAAGCAACTTGGCCATGAGGGTTTCACTAAGTATTTGAAATGACTGGAAATCACAAACATTCAGTCCACAGCAATTTTTGTATGTGATGTTCTGAATGAGAATCCTGCCCCCCACCCCCACCATAGGCTCTTTGGAAAAGGTTAGGATGTGTGCCCTTGGTGGAGGGGATGTGTCACTGAAGGTGAGGTTTGAGGTTTCAAAAGACTGTGGTCTTCCCAGTTAGCACTTGTGTCCCCATGCTTGTGACTCAGATGTAAATGCCCCCCCCTCTCTCTCTCTCTCTCTCACACACACACACACACACACACACACACACACATTGAGATCCTTTCTAAAAAATGAGAACTTCTTCATTTTATTTTTATTTTATGTGCATGGATGTTTTGAATGCACCACATGGTTTGTGTACCACATTCCTGCAGTGCCCATGGGGGTGTTAGAGGGCATCAGATCTGAAGTAACAGATGGTTGGAGACTGCCATGTGGGTTCTGGAAACTGAACCTGGATCCTGTGGAAGAGCAGTCAGTACCCTTAACTACTGACCTATTTCTCCAACCCCAATAAAATAACATTTTATAAGTTACTCAATATGTAACATGCTGTACAAAATGAACTAAGACAAACATCAAAAGCTTACCTGTTCCCATGAAGACAAAAAGTAGTTAAAATATATATGTTTTGATTCTCTACCTCGTATTCTGGAAAATCACCAAAACCTATAGCGAAAAGTTAATTACATCTCTTAACCTCAAACAGAATACTGCCCTAGAAACCCACTTTTAAATCATTGGAATCAAGAATAGTCATATTACTGCCCCTCCCAGCTTATTACTATCCCTCTCCCAACTGCTCTGGAGCATGAGCCTATCCTGGAGTGTGGTTGTTAAACTTAAGTGACTCTCCATGGGTGAACAATTGATTTTCCCATTTCAATAAAGTAACAATTGAAAATAGGCTCTTGGCTGGAGTGGAATTTTGTGCACACTTCCGCTACTCTGTGATGAGATACTTGTCTGGTTTAAACTTGTCTTCTGAATGCTTATTATAATTTCATAGACAATATCCAAATATACAGTTCAGGTAAGCCTTGAACTTGTCACACTTGTACCTTAGCCTCCTAAGTGCTGGGATTAAAGATGTATAATGCCCTGTCTATCTCAGGAATGCATTATATGTCTTCATCATCCTCAGATTATCAACCAATTTAGGCTGAAATTCACAATCCCATTATGAATTTCCCCATTGCCAATAAAATCAGGATTCTATAAATGCTTTTTAAAAGACTATTCTTTCTATGAGTTCCCTGAATAACATATTAAATAATTTTGATATACCTTTACCAACAAGAGTGACTAAGGAATTCCATTTTAACATTTTTTTTTTGAAATCAGGAGTCATTTCAAATGTCTCCTGGATCATACAAGTCACATTGCTCTACCCTGATATGAATTAAAGATTTGCTTTGTGGCTTTAAGCAGGATCACAAGATTTTATCTTAGAGATTAATACAAGTCACTGACTAGCAGGCCACAATCACCACCTCTTTAATATAGATGCAGACAGCTGCAGGGATTAGGCTGTGGGGGAGGGATGATAAGATGCTATACTAAGTAAGACTCCATTTCCTTTTAAATAGCATCTGATCTTTATTCAAAGTGAGGGAAAGGATTCTGTACAGGTAGAGCTGACAGGAAGGAAAGAGCACAGGGGCTACTGTGTTGAAAAAAGACATACACATCAGAGAAATGGCTGCGAACTGGCTTCCCAGGAAAACCAGCTGGTCCACAAGACAAAAGGAAAGATAAGAGGTTTCTGGGAGCAGGGAGGGAAAGGGTCCCGCTGAAGGTCAGTCAATGTCCACGGGGCCATGGGCAACCCAGGTACCTCCCAGGTGAGTCCAGCCTGTTAAGGGCAGCAGTCAGTCCACAGATGGTGTGTGCACGGGTTGGAATGGCAGCGTCAGCGCAGGCCTTATGGGCAGAAGCTTGCAGACTGTCCACCTGGTAGGAAGCAATGGAATGTTCTGGCGGCAAGAGATCTGCCTATTAAATGAGAGGAGCTCGTCTTGTAGCTGGAAACCAGACAGTGTCCAAATGTGACAGGGATGGGCTGAGCTGTCAACAGTGGGAGGCCCTGTGCTCTCCAGAGCAAGGCCCAGCAGGGACAGCAGCAGGAGCCTGGGGAGCTATTCCAAGAACAAAGGCTAAGGCAGAGGATGGGGCAGCGGCATGCATGCTAGATCAGGGAGCTGGGGGTAGGGGTGGAGAAGAATCGCGATGTGGGGGATAGTAACTCACCCTCTTGGAGCCCCTGCCCCAGGCCAGGACTGTCAGAGGCCTAGAAGTCCTCATCCTCCTCCCACCCGAACTCCTCCTTCATCTCACTCAGGAAGCCGGAGTAATTGTAGAGCATGGGGCTATTCGTCTCGAGGTAACGCATTGCCCACTGCAGAGCCCGGCCCGTGAGGCGGGTAATGAGGAACATCACCTTGCGACTTTCGGAGTTGAAGGTTTTCTCGTCTACAAGCATGTAAGAGAGGGTCTGCACGACGAATCCCGGGAGCTTGTCCATTTCGCCATCAAACAGCTCAGGAAACGGGATGGGGTTCTGCCAACGGCCTTTACGCAGTTCAGGCCAGGCCAAGAGGGCCATGATCAACTTAATCTTGCGGTCCATGGCGGTGAGATCTCCTTGTTTGGCTCTTGAATAGGTGGATTGGATCACTGCCCGGGCGGGGGATGCTCTTGCAGGGTCTGCTGCTCTTTGCTGTGTCAGCTGAGCAAGCAGCTTGTCACTTCCAAGGCTAGTGCATAGGAGGGAGGCGGGGACTGTGCTAGGATGCCGGTGGGTGGGACCCAAGCTTGTCTGCAGAGCAGATGACACAAG
>BDUI01008641.1:21972-37118 GCA_002335545.1 Apodemus speciosus
AGTTAGACTATTTCACATATGATGTAACAGAATTTGGAGCAAAATAAACAGAGACCAGCCGGAAAGGATAATAGGCCGAAAGTTTCAATGCATGCATTACCTTGCCATTCAATTGTGTTTTTATCAGGCTCTGCCTTCAATACAATACATGTTCCTCTYTGGGACTCTTCCCTACAATGTTCCACCTTTCTGGAATCTTGTTAATTGCTTGGTCCTTCAGGTTCACGCTGATAGCTGGTGTAAGACGTAAACAATCTGCACTGTCATTGTTTGGCTCCCCCACACCTTATAAGTATGGATCTGTGGATCCATCAAACCTGAAAATCTGTGCTTTTTTTTTTATCTCTACTTGATGTTTCTGAACTTGAGTTCCCTCAATTTCAGAATACATCAACACAGTTTCATTTACTTATATTCATATTCCTTTTAAAGTTAAATAATTAAGAATTTACACATTGATAACCTCATTCATGTATACAATGTATTTTGATTTTATTCACCTCGCTCCTCTGGATCCTCCCCCCCATAAATACACACACACACACACACACACACACACACACACACACACACACACACACACACACCCTTCCCAATTACAAGAAACACTTGGTATAAGCAGCTCAATACCTATAATATTATTTTGCAATTTAGATTTTATAAAAGTTTATTTTTAGAATTGGTCTCTATTTGTAATTTAATTTAATATACTTTTATGTAATTTAATTTAATATACTTTTTTTAAATATATTTTTTGACATGAGCATGCCTGGTGCCCATGGAGGCCAGAATAGCATATTGGATCCCTAAGTACCATATTTATAGATTATTGTGATCTCACTTGTTTGTGCTTGGAATCTAAACCAGGTTGTATGGAAGGACCATCAGTGCTCTTAACMACTGAGCCATCTGTCCAGCAACATTCCACCCTATAGCTCCTATTTTTAGAGTGATTATCAAAATGTCTCAATGGTAGATTTAATCTCAGSACCTATTAGCAGTAACTCTCAATGAAATTCCTGGATTGTGTAATGGGGACAACACAAAATATATCTGTAGAATTAACACTGCCCAAAGGCAGGTACAGTTTGTAACCATTACTTCAGAGACATCAATAATTACAAACTATAGGAAGGATTCTACCTCCATTGATACATTTCATTTCAAATCTACAGGTAGATTTAGAAAAGCCCAAAGATTGCCACTAGTTTTAGAAGTTGTTAAATATGTTGATATCAATGTAACAGGATTATTCCTCATTCAGAGTGATATGTGTCAATAGAACAGATGTTAAATTGAGAACTGATTAGTTAAAACAACAATTAAGAATCCAGTCAATTGATCTGATTTGCACAAAAGATGAAAGTGTGGCCAGGAATGGGGTATAAATTTCTGTTTCCCAGTTCTTAGCTTTCTGCAAACACCATAAACATGTATCTCCTTACAAATATGTTTCTTTGATTATTAGTAGAAACCATCGCACATGCATTTGTTTCTTGGTGGATAAAAGAGATTTGGTTTGGTCACTATATTTATCAGAAACTAGCTCTAGGTAACCGGGTTATCTACGGAATCTAAATAATATGGATACACAGACAACTCTAGGAAGCTCTATGAAATAGTCATAGAATAATAATTTTAAGCCAAATCCTTCAAAAGAAATATTTAACATTTAAAAGAAGAGTTTGATCATTTATTATATTTTTGGTTCTTTGGCCTTATTCACCACACTTTAAAAAAGGGGGGGATAATATGTAAATTAAGGCCCAAAAATATTGTGTGTGTTTGTGTTTGTGTGTGTGTGTGTGTGTGTGTGTGTGTGTGTGTGTGTGTGTGTGTACCTTGTTAAACCTCATGCTCAAGTGGCAAACATTTTAAATCTTAAGGAGTGGGCAGAACTGGGTTGTCTGCTACAAAATTGTGACCCTGTTGAGCTCTAGGCTATGTTTACATGAAAATATCTTGGCATTCTCTTGGGACAGCATTACTATTGAAGTGATCTTTTTTGGACATGTTTCTCTTAGTGTTTAACCTGAACCTCCTATTGTTTCTGTTTAATCCCATTTATCCTGGTTCATTCCCCAGTGACCACACTGACTAAAGTTAATGTTGCCTCTGGGAATGAAATTGCAGACCTGGATAGTCAGGTGTATCAAAGCTACAAATGTGGTAATAGAAAGGAAAGAAAATATGTCAAATGTGTACTTTAGTCCAAATTCCAACATCAGTGACTTTATGTGCTCACTATCAATGAAAATGATGCAAACAAATAAAATCCCTAAGTGTTTCAGGGAGGTAGTAAATAAGATAAAAAAATAAAAATAAAAGAAGTGAGAGACAGTATACACTCTTGTGAATCAAAATACTGATTTGTTGAATTTTTCTAGAGCTTCTCTTAATCTGCAGTTGTTTTTATGATTTGAAAGGAGTTCTATGATGCTATAAAAACCAGGTGGATTCACTGTGGATAATACAAATGCAATAAACTCCTTTCTTATTACATAGGGTCTTAAGATTGATGGAATAAGGAAATTATGTGTTATTCTCAGTAATGCAATCCTGGCAGCATGGGGCTGTATAAATCAGGACTGATATTCCCTACTATGAGGGGTTAAAAAAAATCTACCGTAATAATACAGTGAAACATGATTGTGGTATAGCCCTGCAGATCTGGGTGTAATGCAGCAACACATTTGTGAATAGTTAGTAATCGATGGGGAAGTGGATTGTGCTAACAAATAGAAGAACTGGTAAGGTTGAGTGAGCCCCAACCCCATAAATCTCAGAATTGAGAGTGGTAGGAGTGGAGCCAACTCCCTGCCTAACTCTATCTACTCTGGAACATGTTGCCACAATACTCCACTGAGGACCATGGCAAATAGTAACATAGTTTAAAAAACTGGAATCCTCCATGCTACTGGGGTATTGAGATAGGACCAGAATGTTCAGTCAATGAGTTTCCCTTCCTAAGCATTCTTTCTTGTAAAAGGTATTTAATCACTCGTTCACCCTAAGTAAGGTTTATGCACTCACATCCACAATCAAATAAAGCAGTTTAAATGAGCAAGGGCTGTCTCTTCATCAAGCACTACCATGGGGGTAGTAAAGAAACAAGCCTACATCTCCTAGAGAAAGCCTTCTCTCTTCCTGCTCCACAGTACTATCAGCACTCATTCAGAATCAAACCAAGTTCTGCCTTCATCCTGGGCTCCGAATTCCCCTTCCTGCCTGGCACATAAACACCCTGAGGAGTGAACCAGGGACCCCTTTCCAAATTCCCAACAGTATGCCAGCTGTGCCTCCATACACAGTAGACTAGGATCCACAGCAATCTTCCTAGACTCCATTGTTTCTCACTTGGAGGACCATCATACTGCATTCTGCCTCCCCTGAGCTGCTGCTCCTGGTGTTCTGGGCACCCCCAGACAAGGCAGACATGTAGACCTGAAGGCAGTTGTATAAAGATGGAGATACACCAACAATAAAGGTGATTGAACCTGGGGAGCTAGAGACATTAGAGAGGCAATGGGCCTTGTCCTCTAAGATTGCACTCACCTTCATGTTGGTTTCTGGACTATCGTGAGTTGTGTCATGTTAATTACTGTTCTTATCACTGTGACCAAATACATGCAACAATGACTTTCATGGTTTTAGAGGGTTCAGTTTATAGATGCTTGTTCCCATGTATTTAGGCAGAACATAATATGGTAGGTACATCTTATAACAGAGAGCTCTGCTTTCTCCAAAGAGAAGAAATACCATCTCTCCAAAAGAGAATAGGGGATGCTACCAGGTTCTAGGAGAAAGAGTAGCCTCAATGATGTCTCCTGGTGATTTACTCCCTCCCACTATGTTCTACTCTGTATATCACCATCACCTCCTGTCTATTCAAAAATTAAAATTTATTACTTGTCTCTCTCTGTGTATGTGTCTCTCTGCCTCTCTCCTCCCTTCTCTCTCTCTTTCCTTCTCTCTCTCGCTGTGTGTGTGTGTGTGTGTGTGTGCATGTATTTGAATGTTTGCATGTATGCATATTAGAGGACAACTTGAAAGAATCATTGTTCTTTGTTCCCCATGTGAGTCCCAGAGAGTGAATTTAGGAAAACAGGTTTAGTTGGAAACACCTCTACCTCTTGATCTGTCTCACACTCAAATATTTAATTCAATTGTGGATTAAACCATTCATGGTCACCTATGTCAAATTAATCCATTCTTGAAAGATATTCACAGACAACAGACATTCCCACAAGTGTACTGTGTACATCCTCTAGATGATGCAAATTCCAATCAAACTGACTATACATCACAATCGGCTGCCATAATTAGCAAATAGTACACCTATTGCACAAACATCCAGAATGGCTTTCTTTCGGATATATTCTACTTAAAATAATTCACATTTTCCTTCAAAGAAAGTATTTTTCTTTCTCACACTGATGGCTGGTGCATGTGACCAAGCTCAAGGTCCTTAGAAGATTAAGTTCTTTCCTGATACCTATTTCCATAACTGAAACTCTTAAATCCTGCTGCAGTGGAAAGGATACAGACTGCACAACTTCACTACCAAGAGAGTTTTGTCCTCTCAACATCAGTGTTTCAAGGATATCTTGCTCCATTATACAGTATATACTATTGATGTGATGATGTTTGAGCAGAACTAATATAATCAATTTAAAAATAAAATGAAACATTAAAGGTACATCAATGGACAGGGTAAAACAAATCTAGAATTGTGCTATAAACTATATGCATTTAAAATGTACATTGTGGTATTTTGATATATCTTTATGAGAGGCTCATTATAACCAAGGCAATAGCCCATATTATCTTACCAAGAGGGATTTTTTTTTAACTCCTTGTTGTTTTTGTTATAACCTTTACATTTGATTTTGTTTTGAGACAAGCCCCCTTGTAGCCTCAGGCTGGCTTCAGACTTACTGTATCCAGGGTTGTCTTTAAACTTCTGATCTACCTGCCTTAGCCTCCAAAGTGCTGGTACAGATGTATGTCACTACATTTGCCTGGAGAAGTGTCTTTCAAAAATAGAAAACTTTACGAATGAAATTTAATTCGTCCATACTTGTGTTTGTATAGTGCTTTTCCTACATGAAGTCCAAAATAAGTCTAACCAGGGGTAAAAAAAAAAGAGAAAGAAAGAAAGAAATTTTCTCTCTAATTTTCAAGTTTTCTAGTTGTGAAGTTTAGGTTTTGCAATTTCATTAGACAATTCATGACAAAAGACAAGCTGCTGGATTAGATTTATCTTGGTCACTTTTACATATGAGTTCAATTAGAATCTCTGTTCTWTTCATTTGCATCAACCTATCTACACTTAGTCCATTTTGATATTGGCATTACATCTACCTTTGAGCTACATGTTCATATGAGTCTCCTATGGCTAGCCTCATAGGTACAAATCCTCACAGCTATTTGAGTTACTCTAATTTTTCACATATAAAGTTAAGAAAAAAAAACAATTTATATGTATAAAAAGAGGACTTTAGATCCCATGAACTGGCTGTGAGCTGACATGTAGATTCTGAGGAGAGGACAAGCCCTTGTCCTCTTCAAGAGAAGCCCATACTTTAGCCACTGAGACATTGTTCACAGATTTATGAGGCTTTTCAATTTAATTCATTGGTTTTATTAAATAGAGAGTGGGAGCAAGAATGAACTATAGAGAGACAGAGAGAGACAGAGACAGAGAGAATGAGAGAGAACACATCTTCAGAATTTTAACTGTTGTAGACATGCCAATTGACAGAACACTTCAAGGAAAATGAGTACTAAGCATTCTAACTCATAAATATAATTATTGTGTCATCTTTCACTTAAATCGTCTTTAAACTATAAATAACATTTTCATAATTTTTGGGTTTTAGGTTTAATATCTTTATTCAGATTTAGGAACAACATTCTCTTATCTTTGCATGTTTTTAGCAACATCATTTTTAATTTTAGTTTCCTATTTTTGCTGCTAGCACACATAAATGTATCTTGATTTTGTAGAGTTGGTCTCATATGAGGCATATCAAGTAGTCCTTCTACACTCACAGAATAGTTGTAACACATTTTAGACATTCAATACTTCGCTTATATAAGTAATATATATTCTCTTATATTCTTTGCAAATACTAGTTTTCAATTCGCTTTGTTTTTTGTTATTCCACAGCTGTACTAAACTAGCAAAACTATCTAACTCTTCATTAGTATCAATATTTTATTATTTGTTATACATTAGTTATACATATAAGCAAATTTAAGTAATTATTCACCTGTTTAAAAAATATGTGTTTTTAGCATGGGTATTAATAACTGTGAGAAATATTTAGTAAAATATGGATATTTAGACAAAAGAATAATAGAAAAACACAAAATAATTCTATCTTCTAATGTACAAAGGATTGGAAAGGATTAATTTTGTGTTCTGTTTAAGTCTGTAGGGTTTAAGGAGGATTAGTGGTAAAAAGTTGAGAAAAAAACTTAAGAATTTATTACCATAAACTATTTGTGATGGATACAATTCTTTTTACAAAAATAAATATTTTGGAAAATATATTAATACATTAATCAATTCTTTATTAGTCATCAGGCAGAAGACATAGTAAAAGGGTAACCAGAGTGGTTTTACAATTTGGATAATCAAAAATTAAAGTAATTATCCTCCTCTCTTTCTCCTCCTCTCTAGAATTCTCTCCATCCCTTCCCCTCACATGGCCTGGTCCAATAGGCTGGACATGTTTAGTCTACTATGTTCTCTCCCTGCTCTAGACTCTTACACATGCCTCTAGCTTTCCTCTCCCTGTATCAACAGTAAAATCTGTTCCCTCTGCCATGCCTTGGAGTGGTCATATCTTCACTTTACACAATACCATTTACTCTGCATGTTCTGGCTACTCTTGTGTCTTCTTTGTGTATCCTTCCTCMTTTTTATGTGATTTCCTATGTCRAATTATTAATTCACTGTTGAGTATGACTTCCAATCCAACCCCAACACCACTATGGAAAAGGTCTCACATCAAAGATCTAATCATTTGTCATTTTGACTTTTGGATTATTGTTTATTTTTGTTTTAGTTCTATTAGGAAAGAAAATATTTTCACATTTCTAAATATGTCTTATTTCTAGAGCAACTCTGTTAATGCATTCTCACTAAGTAGGCATTATAGGGACAAAACCAACAATGCCAAAGAGAGAATGATGGAACAGATTCTATAGCAACCTCACTCCCCAGAGTCAGGAAGAAGAGTCTTGTTGCCAACTCCCTCTTGATTTATTGGTTCATTTGCTCATTGAACAAATGTCCTTTTGATGGCTCATGGGTCTTGTATTGACAGAGATTGAACATGCTGAAAAAAAGTAAGACATATATGTTCTCTTAATTGATAACTAATACTTATATTGTAAATATCAGAAAAAAAGGGTAAATAAAATAATTGAAAACTATGAAGAAAACAGATCAGAGAGTACATTCATGAAGAATGGTTTTCAGGACATTCTTTTCTGAACAATGAATGAAAACTCAAGTTAAAATTGAAGAGAACAGTTGTGCAGTGATTCCATCAGGGAGGCATTTGAAAGAGAAAATGGAACTTTTCCAAAATTTGCTGTGTAAACATTCTCTTCATTCATAGAATGTACAGAAGATACTGTATGTGTGTTACCGGGCAAGAGGAATCAATGAGACAGCAATTTTTTATTATTTTTTAAGAATTTAAATATAAGATGCCAAATTTTGATTTTTTTAAGAAAAAAATTAAAATGGGGGCTGAAGAGATGTTTCATTGGTTAAAAGCATTTGCTACTCTTCCAGAGAACATATAGTGGGTTCCCAGCACCCTCATGTTAAGTAGTTCACAACCACACGTGACTTCAGTTCCACAAGGTTTAATTCTCTCTTTTGGTCCCCCAGGCACTACACACAAGTGTACAAGTGTTGATACCAAAGAAGATCAAGATTTGAAAAATTGGGAGATGCTAACAATCTTGCATTATGCACTCTGATCTGACTCCTAATGAGGGCGTCTGAATTCAAAAATTTTATCCTCAGGTCTGTGTCAAAAGATGAAGGAAGTTTGACAAAGAAGGGCACTTTTTGGGCTTTTGTGATATTTGCATATACTTGGACACTATTTATGTTGAAGTTGCCCTGAGCTTTCACCAGTAACACTACTTGTGATTCCTCTCCTAATACAGTCTTTTGCTATTCAGTCAGCAACCTACATATCTCTCAGTAATATCAAGGCATCATAACTACTAGGGAATCTAATTTGGGGTAGTGCTCATTTTGTTTACAACACTAGCCAGACTTATTTTTTATCCAAGGCTCAAAATTTGGCCAAGATAGTAGATCTTCATGCTTAGCTGCAGTGCAATCTGGATGTCTACATCTATTAATAACTGTTAAAAAGAAATGAGTTCCATGCTTAGAGAAATTGTCCCTATCCCCAACATAATGTTTCTATTTAACTAGAAAAATACAGAAAGTGTAGTGACTTTGTTTCAATGTGGTTTGAGTGTTCCTCATGTGTTTGTCTATTAATGTTTCATCTACTTGTTGGACTGTTACAATGATAAAAACTAACTTGAATGTGTTATTTAGAAGAAAGGTTCTTGGAAAAGAGACTAGAATTGAATATAGTCATTAGAAGAATCCCATGAATGAAGGTTGTAATATTGGTACATAAGATTGACAGAAGAAAGGGTAGATGTCCATATGCTTCCTGTGTGTTTCCATACAATGTCTGTGCTGTATCAGCTTTTAAAATATAATCAATAGCTACACCTTTGAATTCTGAGAACTTTGAGCTACACAAACCTCTTTCCTTCATAAAGTTATCTAGATTCAAATATTTCATTATAGTAACACAAAACAAATTAATAGAGGCAAGAAAACCAAACCATATACTTTGCAATGCCCTGCAACCACAATTACTTTGACCTACTAGTAAAGGGTTTAAGTTCAAGTCATCGCTCTCTTTTCATTAAGAACAAATCAAGACTAATGTTCACTGGTAGCCTTGGAAACAACAATGTCAAGGATGAGCCCATTTTCCTCCTCATTTGTTGCTATCTATACTGCTTACAAAGTGTCTTACAACCTATATCATTGATGCCTGGGTTATTTTTTTTCAGTCTTCTGATACTAGAAGACTGGGAGATTGCCTCTTATGAGTACTACTAGAACAGCATCCTGTGTTAACTCTCCCCAATGCATGCAGATGTTTTAACTCTAAAGAGTCAATTGCCCCAAATAAAATTCTCTGGAGGAGTTTAGTTGACTCTGTCTTTATCACTAACTAGTCTCTAGGATAATCCACAGAGAAAATAACTACCTCTCATCCTTTACTTCAATCATCAGTCAGAGGATCTCTGACAATATCGATCAGAGGATCTCTGCTCTCTTTCATTTATTTCTAAAATGCTAGGCAAATTGTTGTTAATGCACATAGTTCCAAATCGGGRTTCTCATAGGCCTATAATGTAATGTGGGGGCCATAGGGAGGCAAGTGGAAGCTAAGCTTGAATAAAAACCAAGTCCATTTAAGAGTCATGAATGGACACAATGACTATAAGAAGACAGCTTTGGGGTCCTATAACAGAGATCTGATAATTCTTCAGATCAGAAGAAAGAGGTTGTTCACATATTCCCCAGTACCTCCAATCTAACACTGCTTGCTGCATCTGATGCTCTGAATACTGTGAAAGTTTCAGAACCTTCTTTTTTCATTAGATATTTTCTTTATTTACATTTCAAATGTTAATCTCTTTCTGGTTTCCCCTGGAAAACACCCTATCCCATACCCCTCCCCGTGCTCACCAATCCACCCACTCCCCCTTCCATGTCCTGGTATTCCCCTATACTGGGGCATTGAGCCTTCTCAGGGCCAAGGGGCTCTCCTCCCTTTGATGTCCAACAAGGCCATCCTCTGCTACCTTTGCAGCTGGAGCCATGGGTGCCTGCATGTGTAGTCTTTGGTTGGTAGTTTAGTCCCCGGGAGCTCTGAGCATACTGGTTGGTTCATATTGTTATTCCTCCTATGGGACTGCAAGCTCTTGGATCCTTTCTCTAGCTCCTCCACTTGAGACTGTGTGCTCAGTCCAATGGTTAGCTGAGAGCAGCCACCTCTGTATTTGTCAGGTACTTGCAGAGCCTCTCATGAAATAGCTATATCATGCTCCTTTCAGCAAGTGCTTGTTGGCATGCACATTAGTGTCTGGGTTTGGTGACAGTATATGGACTGAATCCCTGGGGTGGGGGCAGTCTCTGGATGGCCTTTACTGCAGTCTTTTCCCCACATTTTGCCTCTGTATCTCCTCCCATGGGTATTTTGTCCCCCCTTCTAAGAAGGACAAAAGTATCCATACTATGGTCTTCCTTTTTCTTAAGCTCTAGAACCTTCTTGCTAGCTGCTGCTGAGTAGATGGTTGTTCAGAGCAGAGGTCTGGCTGCCTTTGAGTCTGTCTAGAAGTTTTGACAGACTCAGGCTATACTTGTGCTAGAAAATATCCTTAGAGTGGAAGCCAGTACACATGCTTTCTGCTACTTCTACATTAGGTTGTCTACCTTGAGGCACAGTTAAAGGAAGAGTTCTGGATACTTTGAAAAGCTTTGGATAGTTCTAAACTATACTGGTATTAGCCAGCTGAGGAAAGGTCCCTGTGAAATCAATGCATCTTGAGACCAGATGATTCTTTTCCTTGCTCTCTGATGAAACCTATGAGGGCTTCATACCCCCAGGTGAGAGCTRRTCCTGCTAACTTGACAATGTGCTCTCTTATGCACGCCTTTTGCTTGTTGCTGTTCTGTGCTTTCTAACTTCAAATTCTATCTGTTGATAGAAGATGAATGAGAAGTTTTCAATYGTTACAATTTGAGCATTCAGAGAATGTTTTTCCTTATCTCAATAGATAAGTTAGATAGGAATTTTTGATTCACATTCATCATCTTATAAAATTTTTAACAATTGGGGGCTGGGAAATGGCTCAGTGTATAAAATGCGAACCTGAGTTCCCATCTCCAACACATAAACAGCATAACCTCTAGTCTCAGCACTATGGACTTAGAGACAAGACAATCCCAGGTACTTGCTAGATGCCAGGCTAGCCAAATTGAAAAGACCCCATTTGCTATCTACTGGGTGAACAGGGGCCTGATGCATATCATCTGTAAATCCCTTTTCTTCATTTATAAAATGAAAATGATAGATTTTGTCACAGAAGTGTAGTCAGAAATAGATGTATAGGTGAATTTGAGTAGTGTATAYATGGCAAGTATCAATGTTGGCTTGGTTTCAAAACTGCTGCCCTGGCTTTACACTTTATATATATGTTTCTCAAAAGCATAGAACGAAAGATTCAACAGGCTTTGTCTTCATCTTTGCTTAGCTTTATCTGCCCCTGGAATGCCTGCAGCTTTAGACTTTCATCATAGAAAACATTTCCTGCATTACAGCAGACCTTTTCATGCAAGATTATATAATCACTTCTCACCATGAGATTCCTTCTGTGGAGGTGCCTACCCCCTTACTTCTTCACCCACATGCCAAATGCTTGCTGCTTTAATATCTCTTCCTCTGTGTGGCCTGTCTCCAGTCTCCAAAGGGAAGCCTAGCTCTTCTTTGCACTCCCACACACCCTTTCTAAACTTATATCCCTCCCAAAACACTGGAATGGTTTGCTCGTACCATATCTGTTTACATCTCTGAATCTGTCTTTTCTTGGAGCATATGATTTTAGGAGGTTCAGGGACAAGTCTGTCATTCTTAAAGATTTTTAACAAATGCCCAATATGCTCAAAGCAAACAAATTTGTAAGGTTAGTGTTTTCCTCAGCAAATAAAATACATAAGTTCTTAGGAGTCTCAAGGGCATATCTGTTCGGAGGTTTTGTTCTGCATGTGGATAGCTGGAAGGGAATCACAAGGAAGGGTTTCATTCAGCACCAACATAATTCAGTCCTCACTTGATTCACTTTTATAAATGGCCACCATCAGATTCCTAGTTGTGGCAGACTGACATCTGGCTCTTTTGCAGGCACCCCCCAACAACAACATTAAYGACTTCAAAGATGGCTTTTGATGTGTAATGTAGTTAAGTTTGCTGTCTCAGTTATGATATCCTCCTCAGCATCTTCTTACATCATTCCCTAACTGACTTCTGGTTCAGCTTCTGTGAAATCTGGACACATTTATCCAAATTTATCCAATGCCCTTCATGGCAGTGACACACCAGTCCTTTAATATATTTTCATCAGCTCCTGGACATTTTTCACACACAGTTGAAGGAACTTCAGAGCTATTTTGTGTTCTCATAGGCAACTCAAAGGTGAAGGTTTTTGTTGTCTGAGAAAAAAAGTTCTTTAGTGCTGAACCAAATTACATTTTCTAAGATGACCACATTTGGGACTCCTTTTGAAATAGTGCTATATAAAGAAAAAATGCCCCAGTGACTACATATGCTTTGAATTTGAAACCAATATGTAGCGCTTCATTAGCTCCCAGGATGAGCTGTGGAAAGGCAGGCTTGCAACTACAACAGTCTTTCTGTGACTGAGAAAAATATACACATTTTAATTTTTCTAAGGAATTAAAAACAAAAGCTTCTATCTGAAATTTTATCCAGCTTTAGAAAATCATGCATGTAATTTAAAATGATTCTGTTTTCTTTCTTCTCTTTCTAAAATGAAGAAATACAAGGCCAAATACAGACAAAAATGTATAATCTGAGAAATAATTATAATTTGCAATGCTTTCTCTTTTTTTGTTGATTGGTTACTGTGCTTTCAGAAAACATCAGAATTAATCAAGTACAGTGTATATGCATAGACATGCGTAAAATCTAACAATAACATTAGTAATCAAATGATAAGTCATTTCAGTAAGAAATTATATCAGGCAATCCTCAAAATGCAAATATGTTCCTGGAATCGATAGGCTAAAATAAATGATAACTTTATTTTATAGACTTTATGACTTTTTAGCATACAAAACAACTACAATGCTCAAAATTGAAGAAAAAAATCACGTATCTAGTGTTACGACTTATTGGAGAAACATTTATGTGTGAAGTCAGTGCATTCATCATATTTAATTGGAAATTAATGAAACAATATTTATATTGCATGTGCTTTTACTTTTTTCATCAGCCGTGCCATCTTTAGATGTATTGTACCTGTTTAAAATGCTGATGAAAATCATAGATAAAGTGTTATGAAATGTCAAATGTAAAATCAAAAGGGAGGATGGCTGTCTAAGCATCCACCCTCAGCACCTCTTAGTGAGACTAAGGCATGCTCTAGCTCTTCAAAATTCTCAAATAATTTGTTTAAGGAGGGTTGTCCATGGTTCAAAGGTGAATTTCATACACTGTAACTTCCATTTATTTTCAGAAGATAACCAAACAAGCGAGGTCAGAACATAATTGTTCTGGAATTGGTAAATGTTTTATATTTATTAGCTACTTTGATGACAGACAATGGGATGGATCTTCCTAAAAGTCAACCAGCCTTTGGCCAAACTCCTCTGTGCCTTGGTTAAGAGCATTCACTTCAATTTCCATAAACATATCAAGCCATTGTGAAAGGTGCAAGCAGCTGCTTTGTCTCCACATTGTGTGCATAAATGTTCATTGTGAGATGTAAATTGATCAAACTGTGGAAACAAATCATTTAAGGTTTGTGCAGTGATTAATAACAGAAGCCAGTAATCAGAGCTCCCTGCCACCAGCACATCTGGTACAGAGAATTTCTAGTTTGCCCTATTATGCAAATGTGCAATAAAACAAATACATTACTTAATTTAGCAGCTGGTTCAGACACATTATTTAGGTGATTTCTTTATGTTTTGTGTACTTTTGCTGTAGATGATGGTTAATGTGAACTAATTCGGTTGTTTATGGAGTGAGGGTTGCTGCATCTAAAAAATAAATAAATAAAAGCCCCCAGGAAAGCCAGGTTTTCAGAAGACAATGTGGCTATGATCTCTGAGAGCCAGACACAACAGCAAATTTAATGTCTCAGAAGTGTAAAAGCAAAGTTCATTTGATTCCTGTGGTACTGAAAATGAAAGAAAATCCCATGGCCACTGCTAAAACTTCTTGGATTTAGATTTTGTGTTTGTTGTATATATAGTTTCACAATGAGCAAAAATATGGATCACGAACAGAAATTTTAGAAAGAAACCTACCAATAAGGACTGAGGGGTTCAACTAATTTGTCTCAGGACATAAAACATTGAGATAGGAATGAAGACCTGATTTCAAAATTCCTTTTCACAATTCTATTATCTTGTTTCTACTCCAAAGTTAAATTTCCACAGAAGAGTAGATAAAACTGTACAGAGTGATTTTAGCAACATGAGAATTAGAAAAACAGCATGTTAAAATACAATCATCCTCCATATAGTAATGTTTAAATCAATAACAGACTCTATTTAAGGAAGAGGTGCTATAAGATTGTATCTCCCAATAACTGTGGCCACCTTGGTTTGTGTAACTACACTCTGCTGGTCACAGCAAAAAAACAGAATTATTCCAGAGACAATGGTTGTAATTACTCAACTGTACATTCTGCCAAGTATAGAAACCATAGTAAGCTGAGCTTCAGACATTAATATTTAGAAAGAAGCAGGAGGGACTGGGAATTCTTAAGAGAGRGCAGGCATTTTGGAAATGTTAATCAGTCATCAGAGAGATTCTTTCAATCAAGATTCTACAGAGAAACAGAAAAGTCATATGTAGAAAGAAATTTTCTATAAGGAATTGGTTTCTATAACTATAGAATATGGAAATCCCCAAATGTATATTATGAGTATCATTCAGGAAACCCAGCAAAGCTTTTATAAGAGGTGAAGTCTACAGCCTATATATAGGAAAACTGGTTCTAGGCCTGAAGTTGGATGGAGAAGTCCCACTGAGAGTATGAATAGCAGTCTGTTTTATTCTAAGATGTTAGTCTCATTGCAAAATATCCTCTAGACTGACATATAAAATTCAACCTTCACATAAGCCAAGTGTGTATTTAAGAAGTCCAAAAAATAAGCCGGGCGGTGATGCGGTGGTGGCGCACGCCTGTAATCCCAGCACTTGGGAGGCAGAGGCAGGCAGATTTCTGAGTTCGAGGCCAGCCTGGTCTATAGAGTGAGTTCC
>BDUI01008642.1:38267-48528 GCA_002335545.1 Apodemus speciosus
GCACTGGGGGAATGGAGGATAGAGGATCAGTTCAAGGTCATCCTTAGCAGTATAGAGAGTTTAAAGCCAGCCTGGGCTATCTCTAATGAACTAAATTAATCCAGTAACTAATTAATTTAAAGCTTAAAAAATTAAAGGGCTGATGATCATTTTGGTGGTCAAGTGCCTCTCATGTGTAAGAGCCTGAATTTGCTCCTTCGTTCTGTCACAGTGACATCATCAAGAGTTGATTTGTGTAAGGGAAGACACAGTAATTTCAACAATATACAGTTCACTCTAACTAACATGTTTGTTCCTAACCATAGTTACTCATGTTTTTTAAAAGCCCATTACCGAGCAGCTAATATATATGTTGCAATCTTCTGTTTTTACCTTCAGAATTGGCTTAAAAAGGAGATAATTTCAGGTTTGGGAAATGCGAGATCCTACAGTCTACGAAGTAGTCCTCTTACCTCCACACAAGTGTTGGGGTTTATGCACATGTGAGACACATTTATTAATAACAATGATAATAATAATAATAAATAACAACACAATTTAAGGTCCATGCTACTGCATACAATAAAAGGAATATAGATGTCCAATGTTCACAAATGCTTAATTGAATAATGTAATTGTGGAGAGATTATCTTAGTAGTTCCAGGATGTAATACAATTTGACAATCATTTTTGTACCTATATCAAAGAGAAATAAAAATCAAATTTTATATAAGTTTAATTTTTAGTAAATAAAATCACAATATTAAACTACCTCCATTTCAGCCTTTCAATTACAACTAGACTTTCTGAGGTTAATACATTCTGAGAATGTATTAGAATATTGTTAATACATTCTGAGTATGTGCAATGGTATTACAATGTGATATTTTTAACAAATATTCATCACTATGAGATTTTTTCTAGGTATTATTTTTTATGTGTCCTCTCCAAAATGTTGACAAGCAAAACATTGCATAGAGCCATGGAACTATACATGTGTGCTTCTGGCCTCTGACTAATTTTACACTGTCCTTATCCTGCAGGGCCTGCCATTAGTTGATGGACATGTGGGACATGGCCACCATTTTGGACTCAATCCTGAATTAAATGACCAGTCAGATGGAGGCAAGTCTATATCGACCATCCAGCTGGTATGTCAGTGATCTCAAGTGCTCTACAGACTCAGCCGCCATTTCTTTAAGCCTCATCCCACAGAGGAATCTTGGTAGGGTAAATAAGCAGGATTTGCCCTACTGAGTAAATGATTCCTTGACCACGAGAAAAGCTGTTGAGAAAACGTTAGCAAGCACCTGAAAGCTCTTATTTATCTATCTATTTATTTATTTATTTATTTATTTATTTATTTATTTATAGCACAAAACACAGTCTCCACAGATTTAAGTCACCATCTGCACTGTGAATTGCACGATGAAATATGATTAACATAATAATTTTCATTATTTTAGTTCTTTGTTCTCATAAGCCAGTTGACCTTTGGGTTTTCCACTTTGCATAACCCTAAGTCATTTATTGGTTGATGCGAATAAATGCTGGGCAAGGACTTTGTTAGTCTGTCTAGGATGAGAATGTTCATTTCATAATGCAGGAGAGAACCAATTTGGTTTAGCACTGTGTGCCATAGCAAGTTGGATTTCTCCCAACAGAGTTTTCCATATTAATTTCTAAAATAAAATTCTAATCAGGGTCAAGAAATATTCTCATTGTAATTCTTAAGTGAAGCACATAGGGACAGGACAAATTGGAATAGCACACAAACATAAACTCATGAACATGAATGGGGGTTAAAGTTCAAGGCTAAGTCGTATGTGAAGAGATGCTAGAAACACATGTAATATACACGTGAAGAGAAATGTAGCAGGACATCACAGATCTAGTGTTAACTCAGAGATGGGAAAATGAAAGAGTTCCTTTACCAATAATTTTAAAGCTGGCCATGGTGGTGCACACCTGTAATAGATAGAAGCAAGCTGACCTCCTTGAGTTCAAGGCCAGCTTGATCTACATAGTAAGACCTTATCTCAGAAAAGCAAAATGATAATGATGATGATAATAATAATAATTATTAGTTAATGAAATCAAAAATTTTTTTTAAAGCTTTAGTATATTTATTGTTCAGGTACATTAAAATTTGATATGAGAGGGGATAACTTGAGCCTAGGATTAGTTTGAAAACTTGTATTCCTGTTGGCTTTATTGCTTGGATTGGAATAAAAGGTCTGGCATGTCAATATACATAGAAGCAAGTGTCTGAAGTTGACTTAGTGAGTTTTGAACTGTCTGGACACTCCTTGTCCTGACATAGCGACAATTCATTTTTCATTTAAGCACAAAATTGAAAGAAATTTTTGAATTAACATTAGACTGTTTGATGGGTTTGATTTTCTCCTTCCTTTTTKGGGGGAAATATAGGTTGAAGATGGAAACTTTATTATTTATCTTTATGTATAAGAAGTCTAGGAGGCTTGCCTCTAAATTCCATTGAACTATATAATGATGTATAGATTTTAGGAAATGTGTAAAWAAATAAATATTTGAATTTATATCTTTTAGTAGAACCAGAGAGCTTGTGATTATAAGTACATTCATGTATAAGGTATAATTAGCATATTGCCCATTGAGGCAAGGAGGTAGTCTGTATCCTTCATCTTCCTCCTTTGTTAGCCTTCATTCCCCCCCAGATAACCCATCTTTTGTATACCTGCTATTGTTTTAACTCATGAACTCTAGTTTTATTGTTATGTGACAATGATACTAGGTCTTACACTAATTTTTGTCAGTTTCTACATCTTTGGGTGATTGAATTAGATGCAGACACTTTAAAAAAAAAGTACTTAGTAGTGGATATAAAGTAACCTTGACAGTACTCTATTTATGCTGCTAAGGGAAAGATGTGATCCACACTGGGGAGGAACTTTCTGGTCATATAACTGTTGTGGGGTCACTCATGCTCCTTCAGTACCCCTTTCACTCAAGTGCTTATAAGGAAGCCCAGTAATCACATTGGTTTATCGAGCTGGACTCAGGTGGAATGGCTATTTTAAATGTGTCCTATTTATAAGTCAGAATAAGAACCATTAAGCACAAAGAGTATGGACCAGAAATTGAACTACATACAGTTCAATCTCTGAAATTAAAATTGTAAGTCATGTACATGGTGATTTCAAAATCTCACAAAGTTGAAAACTTTGAATCATCTAGTTGTATTTTGTGTCTGCTGTTTGACTCTGTAGAGGGGCAAAATTCTTTTACTGACTGGCAAACCAATAAGAAAATATTATGCCRTAGAGAAGGGCATATGAGACCGAGGTAGTTTGAGTTTTTCCCCTCTAGCTGAGTGTACCAGCCACTTATAGACTGAGAGATCAATCCATCCCAGAACAGCCTTCAGAAGACATGCCAAATAACATCAAGAACAATGTTCTAGTCTTTTGTCTTTAGTAAAGGCTTATGTAACTTAAAGAGTTTAAATGAACCACAGGCTAGCTGAGAAGCAATCAGTCCTCTGTGGAGGATATGGTTTCTCCTTACATATAGATAATACAAAGAATATGTTCTGCTTATAGTCCTTGTTCTACTTTGTATGGTGTGTATGTAAGATGGCAGTTCAGTTATGTATCTGGAGTGTTCAAATGTCTTTCAAATGTCAATGTAATACTTTAGATATTTCAGATGCCAACACAATGTCACAGTTACTCACTCTTTATTAATTATATTTTAATTCAACATAGAAAGGCCTAGAAGATTCACAGATAGCTGACAATGTGCCAGCRTCCAACAGAAACAGTGAGTACCGATTTTACACAGTTAAAATTTAAGTAATAAGGGATGGACAGATTACTCAGTGGTTAAGAGCACCTGACTGTTCTTCCAGAGGTTCTGAGTTCAATTTTCAGAAGTTCTGAGATCAACTACATGGTAGCTCACAAACATCTATAATGGGATTTGATTGCTACTTCTGTATGCAAAAGACAGAGTACTCAAATATATATAAAATACACAAATAAGTAATTCTTTAAAAATTAAATATAAAAAGTGACACAATAAAAGGTTATATCTGTTTTTAAACAAATGTAAAAATGCAATGAGGTTGCATAGTAGATATCTATTTCATGATGAAAAGCTTTTCAGTAAGATCTTCAGGGAGCACACATTCTTGTCTGCCTTCCAAGAACATCACATACTAATACGAACTTTATTCCATTTAAACTTTTGCATTGTTCCAGACCTTTTTTTTTTTTGTTCCAGACCTTTCTTTCACTATTACTTATGGAGGAATGATTCCATTTTTGTTCATTTTCTTTCATGTTTGTCTCATTTGTTACTGTTACCTATAGGCTCCTATTTTTCAAAACATACTTTAATAAGTATAATTAAACGTTTTAACCTCCCTTCTAGCCCACCACTCACCAGAGGTAGTGGAAAGGAAAGGTTAATAGCAAAGGAGGAGGTAGACCTGCTTAGAAGTGCTTCCTTGGGGTGAATCCAATCTGTTTGTCAGGGTATCAGCAGTTCAGTTCACATGAATCAGCAGTGGTAGCTCAATCTATTCACAAACATCATTCACAAATCAGAAATGGCAGGTTGATCTAGAAGAGACAGTGAGGCTCTGCCAATCAACCCAAATTCACAGAAGCRTCAAGAAGCTGCCAGAACACCACCAGAAATTCTTGGGTACGTTTCTCTCTACAGAGTCATAACCAACAATGACCAGCAAACAGTGGCAAGGTGAACCAATACCACACAGCATCATCATCATCATCATCATCATCATCATCATCATCATCATCATCATCCACTGTCTGTTGGATTATATTTATATCCTTTCCAAACATCACTTGTTCGCTGAAGTGTCTGCTCTAGTAAAACATCTCAGGACATTTTTTCCAGGCAGTTCCCAGAAAGACACATGTCTGTTCTCAGCAAGACATCCTCCTCCATGCCTGCTTTAGTAAAAACATCCTCTCAGAGGTCAGTTTCCAGAAAAACATCACATGACACAACTGAGACTCCAAAGAAACAAGAAATTTCCACCCCAGTCACTGACATATTAACATTACAGTCAGCAATTTGCATCCCCATCTTATTCTATGACCCATTTATTTCTCTGATGGTGAACCATCAATCTATATTCCTTTGCTTTCCAAAATTAATTTCTTTCTGTTGCTGGGACGAGGATTTTTATTTGAGACAGGATCTGATCTTCTATCCAGACTGGCCTGGAACTCACTATGGAGACTAGGTTGACATGGCAACTGTCTTACCTCAGCCTCCTTAGTGCTGGGCACACGAGATTGTTTCTATTATTTCTGAGTTTAATTGATGTGCTTTCTCATCTCAGTCTTCATTGCTGATGTTTCTGGATACTTCTTTGAAGTTTCGAAGCTTTGCTTGTGTTGGGTGTGATTTTCATCAGTTTTTCTTTTACCTGCAATTTTCTTATTTATGTTGCTCTTCTGTAACAAATATAATGTTTGAATGCTAATCAATCATGGTTAGCTACTCTAATTCTACTGCAATAAATTAGGTGATCAAGTGTAAAGGTTATCATGGAATGGACACCTCTTCTATGCCAGGCACTGTGGTAAACATTTGGGATGGATTATCTCACTCAATTCTCCAATAGCACAATAAAATGAGAATAAGTATTCTTGAGTTATTCAAGTGAATAAACTGGTTGTTGGTGAGGCTATACAGCTAGTGAGCTCTGGCATAGAGGGACAGAGGAAATGTTAGTGTATCAAAATTTCCTTGTGATTGTTCCTGCATATGCTGATGGATTCTCTCAATTCTCTTATTCATTAATCATGTACTTTCGGGAGCTGGGGATGCAGCTCAGTGGTGGAGCATTTGTCTGGCCCTGGAATTAATCACCAGCATGAAGAAAATAGTCTGAAGATGTGTTGTGCTTCAGGTCTTCTATATGTACTGGAGAACAGAACAAGCATGTTCATTGTCTATAGTTTGCCATGTAGCTTGGAATGCAAATACTAATGAGCATAAGAATTTCTTACAACTACATATGTTATTATGGTAATAATTGCTCTGTTTTTAGCAATATTAGTCATAGGATTTACTAATTTGATTCAAAATATGTAATTTCATATTCTGTCCCATTCTGCTTTCAGGATGTTATTTAATTCTTTGTAATTATATTTAAATTTTATATATGTGAGTATTTTGTCTGTATGTATGTTTGTGCTCCACATGAGTGCTCAGGGTCATCCGTGGCCAAAGGAAAGAGTCAGAGCCCTGGAAACTGAAGTTAAAGATGGTTGTGAGTCTCCATGTAGGTGTTGAACATCAAACTTAGGTCCTCACTAAGAGATCGTGTACCTACCTGCCAATCCATCTCTCTGGTTCAAAGATATTACTTAATTCTTGTATAATTTTCAGTTCCAGTATGAATTTGGAATGTTTGGCACATAGTGGTCTAGGCCAGACTGTGTTGTTTTTACTTTTGAAATAAAGGAAAGGGGAAAAGTGAAAGGGGGCAGGATATGCCAAATCTAATTAGGAGAGGAGTGTGGAAACCACACCAGGGAGCAACAGCCATTGCATGCAAATAATCTTCCTACTCCAGGTATCAAGCTTGGCCCACAGAAAGAACAGTGAGCAAATCCAAATTAAAACATGCAGCTGCCATTTGCCAGGAAAACAATGAGTTAGCTTTGACTCTGTGATTACTTGTCTCATATTACCTCATTGGTAGGACTCAACTTGGATTTCAAAAGACAGGATGTGAAAATCCTATCCAYGGTCTGATTTAAATAAACAAAACCCCAAATCAGATTAGTTCTAGCCCATGCTTCATGGTGGAAAATCTCAGATAGTTCAGACATGCGTGACTCTGGAGACTGCCAGGCATATTAAAAAAGGTTTAATATTAGAGTTATTTTGGTATCAAGTTTATTAAATTGCCAGCAAATGCTTATCTTCTCCTAAATGCTTAAATGATCTTGCTGAATATGCATAGATACTCAGTGTGTTCATTGTGGCTCACATGAAAATGTGTGTGTTTGCTGTGTGTCTTCTTATTTATCCATATTGTGGCATTTAGAAGCCTTTAATCAGAGATGATAAAGTGATAGACAATAAAAATAGGCCATACAGTCTCCTAGAAAGGGCTAGATCTCTGAAGCTGTTGCATTTGAATGTATTCTGTCAGTATCAAAACTGCACTGTAGGCATAAGGAAAACATTTTATTTTCAGGCAGCTGTTCTGTAAATGTATCACTTTAAATTACTTTATAAAAAGAAACTTTGTTTTTGAAAATTGGCAGGAACAGCTAAGTGATGTCATGGTGTCATATCCTGTGTGTTTATTATTAATTACTTCCGGAGCTCTTTCCAGTTTTAACGAAGGATTAAATGAGTTAGTAAACCCTGAAAAGGTATAAGTGTGTTCTATCCTTACCTTTTGCAGACTGGAAATTAAACCTAGTCCTTCATATATGCCTGATAAGAGCTTTACCATTGTACTATACCTATGCATTAATCCAGTCCTTTGTTCATTTGTTGGTTTGTTTTTGAGACAGGGCTTCTCTATGTAACAGCCCTTGGTTGTCCTAGAACTCACTTTGTAGACCAGGCTGCCTCTGCCTCCTGCTGCTAGGAACAAAGGTGTACTCCAGTATGCCTGTCCAGTTCAATTCTTAATATTTGCAAACATGTATGAGCTTTGGAAGTAAATTTCATAGGCAATCTTTGTGACATAGTTGCTGTAGCTATCTCTTGCTTGAAAATACTAACTATGGTCATCACTTAGGGAAATATACAGTRTAACAAATTATATGACTATTACAAAATASCAAGTCATGTTGGTGTATAGTATCTCTCATTCTCAGGACATGAATAGGCAATGAATAAGAAAGTAGTCCTTTTTCTATTTCTACTAAGTAAAATTACTTGGAAAATATACCCAGTTCCAGTAGTGACAATAGCTACTACTTAAACCTCGTTCACAGTTTATTTGAAGCTGAATAATGAAGTTTTAGTCTGTGGTAACTGGTAAATACCTTGTCTCATTAACTGAAATAACCCAGGTATCTTACTGTCAGGACAAGTGTTATTCTCAAARTATTTTTTGTTGTTCAAGTCTATAATTAGGTTGCAATATGCAATTAGGATTGCTTTCTTTTTTTAAGTAGAAATTCTTTCTATTAAAACCCAATTATAATCCATTTATTTTTAATCAACTACTAAACAGACRGCTTGAACAATATAATATAATCCTATGTAAACAAAAAACATCTCTTTTATTTTGTTCAGTATCTAACTGTTCTGGTACTGGAGGTTATTTTACAGCAAGACAGGCACAGTGTGTAATAACAATTACTCCCAAAGATAATTTAGGAAACAGAAGAATCAATTGTGGTTCTGTTTTGGACACATTTGGGCAGTAAACAAGGCAGTTTAGGAGAGTCATTAACCCAGTCACAATGATCCCATGATGACAGGAAGTACACTGAGCAGCCTGGTGGAGGATCAGGATGGGAACAGCAGCTCTGGGTGGTCAGCAGCATGCAAATGGTACCCAACAGGGAGTTTTGTCTCAACACACTAACACTGCTGTGCTCTAACAAATTTCTATGCGTGGATAATATAGRCAATTCTAGTGTCTGAACCCAAAAGACCAAGGCCAAGGGTAGGGTGAGGAATGGGCTCACTTTCTGGCTCACTGATAGCATCTTCCCACTGTGCCCTCTCATGGCGAGCAGGGTAAGGCAGTAGCTCCAACCCATCACCTAACTCCTGCAAGGCTCTCCTTCCTTCTAGCATCACATCATAAAGTCAGGTTTCAGCAAATGAATACTGCGCAGGTCCTCAGCATCCTGCACACAGCATAGTTCTTAAATGATGTTACAATGCCTTACAAAGACCATGGCAGGAAAGATATTAGTAACTTCTCACAAGCTTGTAGCACAGCTTGAGATTTCATCCTTGGCATATGTATTAGCTACTTTTCTATTGCTGTCACAAAATACCATGACCAAGGCAACTCGAGAGAAAGAAAGAATTTAGTTGTGTTTATGGCTTCAGAGGGTTAGAGTCCATGATGGTGGASGRAAGGCATGAAGRAAGGAACAGCAGAGGGCTCATATATCAAACCRCAAGTAGACGGTAAAGAGGCACCCAGAATAAAGCAAGCCTTTGAAACCCTGAAGCCTGCCCCCAGTAATACTTCCTCTAATAGAGTTATAGATCCCAATCCTTRCCAAACAGTTTCACCAATTGGGTCCAAGTATTCAAACATATGAATCTATGGGGGTCCAGCCTAATTMAAATCATTGTAGCTTAGCTCAATAAAGTGAAGAATCCAAATGTCAGGTCATAATTTATTTTTTACTTGGTCAAAGCAATTTAAAAAAATAGTGACTTTGATTTTTGCTGGGTACCACAGTTTATCTCCAATTCTGCCTTACCTTTAAAGCATAGTATACCAGGACTGTTAATGAGRTCTGAGGTGACAGTGTTAGAGGAGATGAGACAGGTGCYTGGATGTGAAGGAACAATGACRTCACTGCTACTTTATTTACAGTTTTCACTCCTTCCTCTGGTTCTATAGGCAAAACCATCAGCTTATTGGCCATTATGATCCTGGTTGGAGATAGCCTGCACAATTTTGCAGATGGCCTAGTAATAGGCACAGCCTTTTCCTCTTCACTGGAGTCAGGAGTGACCACAACAATTGCCATTTTGTGTCATGAAATTCCACATGAAATGGGTAAGTGTTCCTGTTTCGTGGGGGAGTAAGAGTCAATCACACCAATAGTTTGCTTGGATTCGTCTCCAGACTCAYAATGAAAAAAATGGTAACCTTATTTTTCAATCACTTCCTATTTTTATTTATTTAAATCATAAGCAAAACAAAAGGTATCCAACTAAAATGAAAAGATGCACYCTGGGATAAAGCTCAAATACACTCTTTGTCTTCTTTCCCAGGAGTTATGCCCCAGGGATTCCAGCTGATTCAGTATAGGAGAGGGACATTCAGAGAAGTCATTCTAAAGAACTTTCGGCAAAGACTTCAAAATATGCATGTTTAATATAGTAAACATGATAAGAGGGAAACCATTGCGTTAACAAACGGGCCCATGAGATAACATATTTAAATTAAAATCAAAGCATGAATCAACATGATCAAGTTAGAATAATCAAAGCTAAGCATAAAATCGAAGCAACAGATATATAGTATCTGATACACATGTTTTTTTTTCCTGTGTAAACTTAGTTACCTTTATATCAATCGTGCTTCCTACAG
>BDUI01008643.1:16517-34661 GCA_002335545.1 Apodemus speciosus
AGAGAGAGAGAGAGAGAGAGAGAGAGAGAGAGAGAGAGAGAGAATGAAGAGGAAAGGGTGAATTGAATACCCACATTCCTTTCTCTGCTTCTTCATTCCCTGGGATAGGAGCAGTCAACTGCTGAGCTTGGGTCCAAGCTGCTCCTGAGACTGTGTCTTCCCCTGCAGGATGGACTGTATCTTTCATTTGTGACTCTAAACAAATCTTTCCCTCCGTCAGATGCTCTTTGAAGGTATTTTATAACAGCAGTGAGCTTGTATCCGAATTCCCAACACACTCCTCATTTGCATAGGAGTGGAGGGCAATAACAACCTGGTCTGCCTTCTGGTCTCATTAGCTCCTACCAGAATCACCAACTATAGCAATTATAGCATCTTAGGGATTCTCAAACCCATATCTTAAAATTCTTCCAAATTCTTAAAAACCACATTGTCAGGTATTCACGGTGAAGACCCACTTATCAGGCAACAGCTTTCTATACCTCTTCGTTTTTCTCTCTCTGAGATGGAGCATAGGGCGTCCCACAGGCAAGGCAAGCTACACTAGTGTTGTGCTTCCAGCCTTGCATTCTCTACAGGGTCTCCATACATTGCCTGGGCTGGACTTGAACTCACTTTGCAGTCTATGCAGGATTTGAACTCATGATATTCTCTCCTTATTGGCTGGTAATAGACCAATGCCATCATCTGAATTAGGTTTTGCCATTACTGTGTTACTGCATTTACTGTGTTTACTGTATTTACTATGTTTACTGTATTTACTATGTTTACTGTATTTACTGTGCTGCATTACTGTATCCTTGATGTTCCATCTTCCCAAGCTGGTGCACTTGTAGCTACTCCATAACCCACCAGCATCAGATTTCAGCTTCTTCAGCTTTTTACATGTGCCTACATCAGCACTCTCCACAGAGCTTCTAGTCCTCCAGTTTGGGACTAGGGTTTGTCCTTAGTTCCCCATGGTCTGAGGGTTTCAATGTCTTGGCCTGAGTAGCTACCAGGTTCTTTGTCTCTCCAGCATACTGACTCCTAGTGTTGAATGGTCTTGTCCTTTGTAATCCTTTCTTTTTTTAAGTGTTTTTTTTTTTTTACATTTTTTATTCGATATATTCTTTATTTACATTTCAAATGATTTCCCCTTTCCTGGCTCCCCTCTCCCGAAAGTCCCATAAGCCCTTTTCCCGCTCCCTGTTCCCCCATCCACCCCTTCCCACTTCCCTGTTCTGATATTCCCCTACACTGCTGCACTGAGCCTTTCCAGAACCAGGGGCCACTCCTTCCTTTTTCTCGGACATCATTTGATATGTGGATTGTGTCTTGGGTATTCCAAGATTCTAGGCTAATATCCACTTATCAGTGAGTGYATACCATGAGTGTTCTTTTGAGACTGGGTTACCTCACTTAGKATGATGYTCTCCAGCTCCATCCATTTGTCTAAGAATTTCATGAATTCATTGTTTCTAATGGCTGAATAAGTCCCCCATTGTGTATATATACCACATTTTTTGTATCCATTCCTCTGTTGAGGGACATCTGGGTTCTTTCCAGCTTCTGGTTATTATAAATAGGGCTGCTATGAACATAGTGGAACATGTATCCTTACTACATGCTGGGAAATACTCTGGGTATATGCCCAGGAGTGGTATAGCAGGGTCCTCCAGAAGTATCATGCCCAGTTTTCTGAGCAACCACCAGACTGATTTCCAGAGTGGTTGTACCAGCTTGCAATCCCACCAGCAGTGGAGGAGTGTTCCTCTTTCTCCACATCCTCGCTAATACCAGCTGTCTCCTGAGTTCTTAATCTTAGCCATTCTGACTGGTGTGAGGTGAAATCTCAGGGTTGTTTTGATTTGCATTTCTCTAATGACTAATGATGTTGAACATTTCTTAAGGTGGGACCTCATAAAATTACAAAGTTTCTGTAAGGCAAAAGACACAGTCAAAAGGACAAATCGGCAACCAACAAATTGGGAAAAGATCTTCGCCAACCCTACATCTGACAGAGGGCTAATAGCCAATATATACAAAGAACTCAAGAAGTTAGACCCCAGAAAACCAAATAACCCTATCAAAAAATGGGGCTCAGAGCTAAACAAAGAATTTTCACCTGAAGAACTTCAGATGGCTGTGTAATCCTTTCTAATAAAGTCTCTGTCTCTTTGTCTCTCTGTGCCTCTCTCGTTCTCATCCTTATTCTTCCTCTCCCATCAGAACTCAGACAGGGATGAATTTATTTTGCTTCCATTTTCAAAGGATTCCTTTCATAAAGGCAGGAAAGGCCTTTATGAACACAGCTGGTCAGTTCCTCTTGTGGCTGCCAATAAACAGAAAAGGAACACAAGAAGGGCCGGGATAAGGTATAGCCTCCACTCTCCTCACCACAGTGACCTAGTTTCTTCTACTAGAATTTTCCTATTATATACTACCCCCCAATGTCATTCTTTTCCACAGAATTTTCCTATTTTATAATACCCCTCCCTCCTGCCATTCTCTTCCTTCCACAGGACAGCAGAGCATTGACCTGGGTAGAACCCCTGTTATCTGGCCTTTTCTGAAAAAGATCTCACAGGTACCCTGAAGTATCTCAGCAACCCCCTACATGCTTCTCAATGTAATTGAGTTGATAATTAAGACGAACTGCCGCAGTGATAGCTGCTGTTTGCCGAGGGCTTTCCTGGGCTACGGCTGCCTATTCTCTGTCTCTTTGTGAGCAACAGTCTTTGCTTCTCCGTGTGAGCTTAGCGGTCAGCTAATGGTTGGTCTGAGAATCCTACATAGCCTTGAACCAATGAGTCTCCTGTCTCTGCTCAGCCTGCTGGGCTCTCTCTTAATACACCAGCAGGTGCTTTATAACTGCCTTAGGCTTCATTTTTCTTTTGCAAAGTACCTCAAGGTCAGTCAGAGGTGAGCAATTAGGGCCTTTTCAGAGTATCCTGGGGATTTTCATTGCCCTGCACACATACAGGGTTTTGCAGATTCCTAGGAACATGCTCGTGCTTTCTCTGTCTCTCTGTAAATGTCTTCTTCCCCAGCTCATTGTAAAAGGCTTGGAAGTCTCCTTTTTTAGCCCCAGCTGGAGAACATACCTCCAGCAGCTTCGCCATTTAATCATTGCTGCTGGTGGGTTTCATAAATACACTGGGTGCTGTATTGTTTGCATTGAGGGAGCACTGAGTGATGTCCGATGAGAAGCAGCCTTGGAATGCAGCTTTCAGTGAATATCTAGAGAAACAGCAGAAATTCTCTAGGACCATGGCTGGTAGACCTTCTGTTTTACCTGCTCCTAATATGTTTTGGCTTGCGCAAATACCATAGTTTCAAGGATTTTGCTTTTCAGAATATGATACAGAGGTAGATGAAAATCAGGAGGAGAATGGGGGGGCAAGTTGAGACCTTACAAAGGTCACCATCCTTTCATTTTTATGTCGTGTGTGAATGTTTGTCTACACTTATAGCTGCACACCATATGCATGCAGTATTCACAGAGGCCAGAAGATGGAGTAATTTCTCTAGAATTGGACTTACAGGTGGTTGTGTGCTACCATGTGTGTACTGGGAGTTGAACACTGCTCTTTCATAAGAGCAGCAAGTGAGATGAGCCATCTTTCCACCCCAAGCTTACAATTTTTGCCAAAATGTGTTCATATATGTGCAGGTATACATGGATGTGTGAGAGCGTGCCTGTGGAAGCCAAAATTTAACCTTTGGTTGTACATCTTGGGYTTTTTTTTTTTTYTGAGACAGAGTCTCTCACTGACCTAGAAGTCATCAATGAAGCCAGGATGGTTGACCAGYAATACCTAAGAGATCTGCCTGTCTCAAACGCTCAACTCTGGGATTACAAGCACCACCACACCTAGCTTTTTTTGTATGGGCTCTGGGGATTGAACTAATATCCTTGTGAGGGAAGACAGAGGAAGGTGAAGTGGTAATATTCAGCATTTTGGGAGGAAAATAACATTTTGTTCAATTACCTGGTGGCTACAAAAATGACTTTAAATAATGGTGAAACAAAGACATTCCTGGGTGCACGAGTTACTCTTCTCATCTCTGTGATAAAATACCAGACCAAAATTGACTTAAGAAAGAATTTATTTTTTTACAGTTTGAGGGGATGCAGTCCAGTCCATCATAGTGGGGAAAGCATGGTAGTGGGGAACTTGAGGTCACACAATGGCCCCAGTTAAGGAACAGAGAGAAATCAATCCTGACACTCAGCTCAGTTTCTGATTTCTGTCTACTTCCAGGACCCCAGTCCAAGGACTGTTTATAAAGTGGATCATCCCATCATGATTAACTCAGTCTAGAAGTTTGCTTCCCATGCAATTTTAGACTGTATGAAGCAAACAGTCAATATTAACCATGCACTGTTTTATATTTTAAGTTTTTGATTTTTTTTGTCAAGTTGACACAAGATGAATCCTCTGGGAAAAGAGAGCCTCAAATGAGAAAATGCAAATGCCTCCTTCAGACTGGCCTCCAGGTAAGAGTCATTTTATTGATAGCTGATTGCTGTGGATGGGCTCCAACTCCACATGTATAGAACCACTCTTGGGCATGTTGTCCAGGCTTATATAAAAACCAAGGTAAACAACCCATGGAAATCAAGACAATAAGAACTTCATAGGCCCTGCTTCAGTTCCTGTTTCTAGGTTCTTGCCTTAACTTCTCTCAACAATGGGCTATAACCTACAAGCTGAAATAAACCTTTGCCTCTCCATATTGCCTTTGGTCATGGTGTTTATCAAACTAGTACAAACCATCACACTAGGTGACTATGAGCTTAGACAATGTGTTATTACCCCATCCTACAAACAAGAAACATGAAGGGAAGCTCTTGACCCAGAAAGCAGGTGACTTGCTAGTCATACAGCTCCAATGGAAACTGGGAACATCAACATCAAGCCATCCATTTTTTTCAACCTGGTCTAAAACCAATGGACAGGTAACCAGCATGCATCATGCATTGAATGTCTGGGTCTATAGCTTATAGAAGCGAAGTGTATGTGATACTGTCAGCACAGAAGCCAAGCTGTGGTGGACTGTGGAAGGATGCCAGATGGTATCTCGGGTCAGAAAACAAAATATTAAATTAGAAAGTTGCTGTGACTAGCTATATACATACATGCACTATCTCCACATCTTAAAAAAGACATAAAGCCATTTATTCAAAATAATCCAACACTGCATTGTTGGGTAAGTAACACACTGCTATAATGCCAAGAACACAGACATCATAATGGAGAACAGAGCTGTGGGAGAGGAACGTATCTATGTCAATGAAATTTACTTAATACAAGTCTAGACAAAACTCTGTTGAATGAGGTTAATGAAAAGCCTAAAGTAACTATTAGAAAAATAACATCCAGAAAACCAAGACTACACAGTTCTATACTGTCATTCTTTCTGGACATCTTACTAAAAGAACTATATATTACAATAGAAAATATTCACTTAGTGTGAAAGAAAACAGAAGAGAGGGAATAGAGGAAGAATGAAAATAAAACAAGCACACAGAAAACAAAAGTAAAATGGGAGATATAAATCCATAAATGTCAGGTAGACATCTTATATCCAAACTAACTAAAAGGCAGAGAAAGAATATCTAAAGTAATAAAATCAGGAATGAAAGGGGGAGGGATAACAGCAGACACTGAGGAAATCCAAAGAATCATTAAGTCATACTTCAAAAACATGTACTTCACGAAGTTGGAAAATCTGAAAGAAACGGACAAATGCGTTGATAGATTAGCAAGTGAGGTTTCAGCATTCTGGATTTTAAGCTCTACTACAGAGCTATAATAATACCAACAGGGCATTGGCAAACAAACAAACAAAAAAAAAACCCAAAACCAAAAACCAAACCAAACAACAACAACAACAACAACAACCAAACCCAACGTGTGGATCAATGGAATCAAATCATGGACCCAGAAGTAAATCCACATACCTGTGGACACCCCATTTTTGGCAAAGAAGCCAAAATTATACAATGAAAGAAAAGAAAGCATCTTTAACAAATGGTTCTGGTCTAACTGGAATGTCAGCATGTAGAAGAATGTAAACAGATCCGTATTTACCACCCTGCACAAAACTCAGGTCTAAGTAGTCAAAGACCTTAACATAAAACCAGATACACTGAACCTTATAGAAGAGAAAATGGGGGATAGCCTTGAATACATTGGCACAAGAGACGACTTCCTGAACAAAATACGAATAGCAAAGGTGCTGAGATCAACATGAGACCTCATGAAACAGAAAAGTCTCTATAAGGCAATGGACACTGTTAACAGGACACAACAGCAGCCTACAGAATAGAAGAAGATCTTCACCAAACCTACATCCGAGAGAAGGCTAATTTCTAAAATATATAAAGAACTCAAGAAACTAGATATCAACAAACCAAATAATCCAATTAAAAATGGTGTACAGATCTAATCAGTGAATTCTTAACAGAGGAATCTCAAATGGCCAAGAAGCACTTAAAGAAACGTTTAACATCTTTAGCTGTTAGGGAAATGCAAATCAAAGTGACTCTGAGATTCCATCTTTCACCTGTCAGAATGGCTAAGATCAGCAACTCAAGTGACAGCTCATGCTGGCAAGGATGTGGATMAAGGGGAACACTCCTCTATTGCTGGTGGGAGTGCAAACCTGTACAGCCACTTTGGAAGTTAATATGGAGGTTTCACAGAAAATTGGGAATCAACATACTTCAGAACCCAGATATACCATAAGGACACTTGCTCAACTATGCTCTTAGTAGCTTTATTTATAATAGGCAGAAACTGAAAACAACCTAGATGTCTGTCACTGAAGAATAGATAAAGAAAATATGGAATATCTACACAACGGAATATCTATCACTTGTTTTAAAAAAAGAAAACAACATCATAAAATTTGCAGGCAAATGTATGGAACTAGAAAAAAAATTATCCTTACTGAGATCACCCAGATCCAGAAAGACAAACATGGTATGTACTCATTTATAAGTGGATATTAGCTGTAAAGTAAAGAATAACTATGTTATAACCCACAGACCCAGAGAAGTTAAGTAACAAGGAGCATTCAAGATAGAGATGTATGAATCTCCCTGGAGATGGGAAATAGAATAGATATCAAGAGTGGATGAGGGACTGGGGGAACAAGAACAGAAGGGATCAGGTGGGGAGAGGATTTAGGGTGAGAGTACTGGTAGAGACAACTTGTATTGGGGACATCTAGGGGACAATCTAGAAACCTAAGGCAATGGAACTCCCAGGAATCTACAGAGGTGACCCTAGATAGCTAAGACTTCTAACAATGGGAGAGATGGAGCCTGAACCCGCCATCCTGTAACCAGGCAAAACTTCCAGTGGAGGGATTGGAACAGCAACCCAGCCATAGAACCTTAATCCATAATTTGTCCTGCCCACATGATGCACTGGAATAAAGGGGGCACAAAAATTGTGGGAGTGGCCAAACCAATTACTCGTTCAGCTTGAGACCCATGCTGGGAGAGGGAACCAACCCATGACACTTTCTGGAGGTCCAGGACTCAGAGGCTGGATAGCCCAGTGATGTAGGATAAAAACAAACACAACCTGGGGGGGGGTGTCTGTGAAATGATTTCTATTGGTATTCTGCTATATTCATAGATTGATACCTAGTCCAGTGGTCACCAGAGAGGCTTCACCTAGCGACTGAAGGAAACAGATGCAGAGACCCACAGGCAAACATTAGGTGGAATTTTGGTAATCCTGTGGAAGATGAGGAGAAATGAGCTAGAGGGGTTAGAGGGGTCAAGGACACCATGAGAAAACCCACATAAATCAACTAACCTGGACTCATGGGGGCCCACAGGGACTGAATTGACAACTAGATGGCCTACAAGGGACTGACCTAAGCCTGCTCTCTGCATATATGTTAATACAGTTGTATAGCTTGGTCTTCTTATTGGACTCCTAACAGTGGGAGCAGGGGCTGTTTCTGACTCTTTTGCTGGCTTCTGGGACCATTTTCTTCACAGTGGGTTGCCTTATGCAGCCTTAATAGGAGAGGAGGTGCCTAGTCTTACTGCAACTTGGTATGCCATGTTTGGTTGATATCCATGGGAGGTCTACCCCTTACTGGATGGGGGAGGGGCAGGGGGAAGCTGGGAGGAACCAGGAGTTGAGAAGGGAGGGAAATTATGGTTAAGCATTAAAAAATATGCTAGTAATAAAATTAAAAGTATAAATCCATGGGTGTCAATACTGTCCTCAAATGTATGTGAATTAAACAATGCAATAAAAAGGTGGATGGGGCCAGGTAAGTTGATAAACAAGATTTAATGTATTCAGAGGCTATGGTTAGAGGGTTGAAGAAAAGTGTCCGTCAGAGTGACCTGGGAAGTGGAAGGGGGTACACTGCTACCGGGCAGAATGGACTTCCATTAAAAACAGTCAGCAGAGAAAGGGATGTGTTGCAATGACAAACAGSCAACCCATTAAGAAGAAACAATTAGAGACATGCAAATAACTTGTAATGAATTCCTAAAACATGTGGAGCAGAGCCAGACTGAGCTGGATGGGAGGATAATTGACCAATAACCACCGGATGCTTTAGTAGCTGCCGTGTGGTTAGTTTTCATTATCAATTTGACTGGATTTAGAGTCGCCATGGAAACATACCTCCGAGTATATCTGTGAGGGCATTTCCAGAAATGTTTAAGTGGGATGACTCACCTTAAATGTCGGGAGCACGATCCAATGGGATAGAGTCCTGGATTCAAACTAAAAGAAAAAGTGAGCTGAGCRCCAGTTCTCATGGCTCCTTGCTTTCAGACTGTGAGAGCCGTTGGTCCAGCTGCCTCAGGCTCTGGCRGAYGCTGAAAGCCACCGTTTATTCCCCTCATGATGGGCTGTACGCTCATGTTCAAGGTCACATGGTAAAGTATGTGGATAAAAATAGTTGTGGGGGGAGAAAAATTTTTGTTGTTGTTGTTATTTTCTGTTTTGTTTTTGGTTTTGTTTTTAGCTGACAAGTCCAGGCTACAGCTCTTCATTGTGGATAAATAAAAGTAGGATCGTGAAGCAACAAGTTGCATCCAACAGCAAGAGTAGAGAAAGGAATACATATACATTCAATTTCTTGCATGCTTGTGCCCAGCTAAACTTCTTCACTCTTACATARTTCAGAATCCCATGCTCAGGGAATGGTGCYGCCCACAGTGGGCTGACTCTTCCCATGGCAATTAACTTAATTGAGGCAATGCCTTCCAAGACAGGCCACTGGCCAATCTGATCTAGACAATCCCTCTCCTTGAGACTCTCTTCCAGGCGATTCTAGGTTTTGTCAAATTGACAAAGCTAACCTCCTCAGTACCTAATGCAGAACATTGGTATTGAGAAATAGAATTGCTGTTGTAATAAACACGGTCACTCATGTGCCGAAACCATGTGATTGCTCAGTCGTCGGGACTACAGAGCTCCTTGAATGCTTCAAGCASAGCTTAAYGGACCATTCTGGTGGGAGCTTGCTGAGCTAGAATGCTGAAAGAGATGAAGAAGGCAGAGGCCTAGTTCATGGTGCCCCAAAGAGGAGCGAGAAGCAAGAGAAATGGCTCAGCCTAGCCTTGTTGCCTGAGTTTGATCTGGGGAACCCACGTCACAAAAGGGCAGAAAAGATGCCTGAAAGTTGTCATCTGACCACCACACATGTGTTATAGTACACGCACATGTACACACACATATACACACACACACATACACACATACACACATATACACACATATACACACACATACACACACATACCCACACATGCACACACACATACACACAGAATGTAATTTTAAAAATTAGAAATGAAACAGAGAGGAATGAGTCTCTATTAGGACTGGGGTGAAATCTATTTCTGTTATATTCTGGGGGAGGAGTCCATCTGGATTTTCCTCTTGTCCTGAGATCTTGACTGATGCTGAATGGACTAATCTGTTTGGTGGAAGAAACTTTAACTGAGGTTAGCATTCAGCCTGAGGCATGGCTACTGACCACTGCCCTTATTTGGATCCCCAGTAAGAGAGAACAGGAAGAGACAAACAAAGGTGAAACTTACCTAGGCAAGGTGCATAAATACATTGAAAGTAGTGGACAAAGGGGGCGCAGAGAAAGCAGCTGTAGATTTAAATGAGATTAGTGTCATTGAAGAGAGACCTCCTGTCTGCAYTGGGCCAACAGGAAGGTTGTCTGGAGGACAAGACTTCCCCTAGAAGGCTGCAGATTGTGAAAACAAAAATTTACAGGACAGTCTGAGCTTAGAACATCTCTGCRGAAGCCCCTGCTCAAAAGCCTAGGAAAGTATTTCCCCAGAGTCAGCACACAGAGGCCACTGCAATCGTGGTCCAAAGGGGCCAGGCTGCATCTCAGCAGACAGCGGAACTTGGCAGCAGCATCCCTGTGTACTGGTTTTAAAAGCCTGGGAAATGCACAATTGAGCTTGCACCAAGCTTCTTCAAAGATTGTCTGACAGGGCCAGACTCTCTGAAAGGAAGTGGGGATAGGAGGGAGCATTGCATGAAGAAGYAGTGGTGAAACTCTAGGTGCAATGGATGGTGAAGATACCAGGGACATAGACGTTTGCCAAAGGAAGCACAGGCCAGGTGTGAAGAACGCCAGTCTAAGACTATCCCATCACCAGCCCTAGAGGCTGAATATGAAGTTGTAGGGTTTGGTGGCATCTGGCTGGTGTGCGTCTTGATTGAATTAAATCTGTTCTCAGTATACCCTCACCATAATCTTTTGGAACAGGAATTCTGTTTTGAAAAATTAATTAATTAAAAAGGATTTTTATACATCCCAATTGAATGGAAATCTGTAGCTGCTGGGAGTGGGGGTAGGGTGGGGTAAATCTTTAGGAAGTCCCAGAGACTTGGGATGGAGGAGGCTCCCAGGGGTCAATTAGGAACAGGAATTCTTATTCTGTGCCTTTGTATATTATATATTAGAAGTATATAACCTATTGTTTTATTCCATAGAGGTCACAGTTCCAAGATTGTCTTGAGTCTGAGAAGAGACACTGAATTTTTTTGAACAGTGTTGGAACTATTAAAGACTGTTAGGGACCTGGAAAGATGGATCAAATGCATTTTGCATTATGGAATGAAATTAAGCTTTAGGCCAGGGATGATGTATTTATGACCAAGGTAATGTGGACTGGACCTGTGGGGGGTTAATTTTTTTTTTGCCAACTCTACTAGACTTAGAATCATCATGGATCACCCATGTAAGTGTGTCTATGTGGCTCTTTCCAGGAAGGTTTGGTTGTGAGGTGGGAAGATCCACCTGAAACATGGGAAGGATCATCCAATGGCCTGGAATCCTGGGCTAAATAAAGAAGAGAAAGGTGAGGGGACCTTCAGCATTCATTTCTCTCTGCTCTTGATTATGGGCATGCTGTGAAGAGTCACCTCATTCTCTGCCACCATGGCTACACCTGCTCTAACTGTCACTCCTTTCCAGAYGATGAGCTGCACCCTTGAACTGTGAGCCAAATAAAGTCTTCCCACATTAGGATACTTTTGTTAGATATTTCCTTACAGCAGCAAGAAAGTAACTAATACAGACGCTCATTTCTAGCCATGTATAGGATGGCCAGGTAGAAGGTGAACAAATGATAACCACATGAACAATACCAAAACCTCACAGCGCGTCACAGACCTCTGGGCAACACAACTGAAAAGCAGGCTTTGGAGTGGTCTGAAGGATCACTGGATCAAGTGGATCTCATGACCAGCAGCCATACGTCAGCTGCATCCACGTGGCCAGTGTCCCAGGGAATATTTTCTCTTTCTATAGTAGGGAGCACATTTAGAAAGCATAGGCAAGGAGTTTCATTATTTAGAAATTAAACAACAAACTCCAAATGACTGGTGGGGTAAAGAAGAGCCACAGAGACAATGAGAAAACAGAGATGAATGCACTTTCAGCTTACNTATATTAGAAGTATATAACCTATTGTTTTATTCCATAGAGGTCACAGTTCCAAGATTGTCTTGAGTCTGAGAAGAGACACTGAATTTTTTTGAACAGTGTTGGAACTATTAAAGACTGTTAGGGACCTGGAAAGATGGATCAAATGCATTTTGCATTATGGAATGAAATTAAGCTTTAGGCCAGGGATGATGTATTTATGACCAAGGTAATGTGGACTGGACCTGTGGGGGGTTAATTTTTTTTTTGCCAACTCTACTAGACTTAGAATCATCATGGATCACCCATGTAAGTGTGTCTATGTGGCTCTTTCCAGGAAGGTTTGGTTGTGAGGTGGGAAGATCCACCTGAAACATGGGAAGGATCATCCAATGGCCTGGAATCCTGGGCTAAATAAAGAAGAGAAAGGTGAGGGGACCTTCAGCATTCATTTCTCTCTGCTCTTGATTATGGGCATGCTGTGAAGAGTCACCTCATTCTCTGCCACCATGGCTACACCTGCTCTAACTGTCACTCCTTTCCAGAYGATGAGCTGCACCCTTGAACTGTGAGCCAAATAAAGTCTTCCCACATTAGGATACTTTTGTTAGATATTTCCTTACAGCAGCAAGAAAGTAACTAATACAGACGCTCATTTCTAGCCATGTATAGGATGGCCAGGTAGAAGGTGAACAAATGATAACCACATGAACAATACCAAAACCTCACAGCGCGTCACAGACCTCTGGGCAACACAACTGAAAAGCAGGCTTTGGAGTGGTCTGAAGGATCACTGGATCAAGTGGATCTCATGACCAGCAGCCATACGTCAGCTGCATCCACGTGGCCAGTGTCCCAGGGAATATTTTCTCTTTCTATAGTAGGGAGCACATTTAGAAAGCATAGGCAAGGAGTTTCATTATTTAGAAATTAAACAACAAACTCCAAATGACTGGTGGGGTAAAGAAGAGCCACAGAGACAATGAGAAAACAGAGATGAATGCACTTTCAGCTTACYGGAACACGTGGGCTCTGGAGAAAGCATTGGCAAGAGGGGAATTGAAGACCGAGAAGATCCATATCAAAAGAAGAATCTGGGTTCAATAACTCAAACTTCCTCTTTAAAATATTGGGAAAGTGGAGAGAAAATGAAGCTGGCCTACTCGGAGGAAAGGAGATGATGAAGGCTGGGCTGAGGGTAATGGGACAGAGAGCAGAGACAGAAGAGAGTTGACGGAAAAACAAACATTGATTCTTTCAAAAGATCCATACCATCGACTGATCTTTAGTCAAACTGATGGAGTCAGGGAGTCAGGGGGCTGAAGATACTAAAACGGAAGGGAGGGGCATGAGTGCCAAGTGCACAGACAAAAGAAGGGAGGGAGCAGAAGGTGGGGGCCACTGTGCATCAAGAAATTAGTGCCCTTTGTTGCTAGAGAGACAGAAATTCCTGACTCAAGAAGAATGAACATGTGGGAAGACTTGGAATTAGTATCCTAAAAACTATTTATGAAGAGAGTGGAGACTGAAAATGAAATGTAAATAAAGAATATATCCAATAAAAAAAAGAGAGTGGAGACCTTTGTGGCTTTGTTAATGAATTCTACCAAGCATGTCAACAGGAGTTAATAGCAATTCTTTGCAAATTCTTTCACGTTAGTTTATGAGGAGACACTTCATGAGGACAACATTATCCTGATCCTTAAACCAGACACAAYATCTCAAGAAAATATCACTGCTCTTAAAAGATATAGAAGCAGAAGTCGTTGAGAAGGCACTAGCAAACTTTTTCCAGCCATATGTAAAGACTTACATGCCAAGACGAGGCAGGGCTTATCCCAGAAATGCCAGGGAGATATGACACATATGAATCAGCCAAGGCAATTGTATATCAAATCCATGAAATAGAGAGACACTGGCATTGTAACTTAAATAGGTTCAGGTAAAAGTAATTGGCAGGATTCCATCCCCTGTGGAATGAGAGCACCCATGAAGCAGCACAACAGGTAGACCTTCGCCTGTGACAAACACCTGAAAACTAACAACCACACCACACCTAACGGTCACAGAGAGACCAAGCTCACACTATGACCAGGAGCAAGACAAGGGCACCCTCAATGATCTAGTTTGTTTTATGCTGCTGTGGAAAAAAATACTCTAACCAAAAACAACTTAYGGAAAGAAGTGATTTGTTTGGCTTACACTTCCAGGTAAGTCCATCACTTAGGGAGGTCTGGGAAGGAACTTAAGGAAGAACTTGAAGTGGAAACYGTGCACGAAGGTTGCTTGGCTGGCTGGCCTTCAAGGCCATGCTTAGCTGGCTTTCTTAGATAGCCCAGGAAGCACTYGAGCAGAGAATGGCCTTGCACATTCTGGGCCAAGCTCTGCTGCATCCAGTATCGACCAGGACAACCCTGCACAGACATGTGTACTGACTAATCTGATCTGGGCCATCCCTCAGTTGAAACTCACTTTTTGGGTGACTCTAGACTGTGTCAAGTTGATAGTCAAAACTAATTGAGGTACTATGTGTCTTAGTTAAGGTTTCCGTTGCTGTGAAGAGACACCATGACCAAGGCAACTTTTATAAAGTCAAACAGTTATTTGGGGCTGGCTTACAGTTTCAGAGAACCAGTCTATTATCATTATGGCGGAAGCATGGCAGCATGCAGATAGACTTGGTGCTGGAGGAGCCAAGAGTTATACATCTTGATCGGAAGGCAGAGAGGAAGAGACTCTCTTCTGCTCTGGGAGGAGCTTAAGCTCCAAGCCCACGCCCACAGTGTTGCACTTCTGTCAACAAGGCCACACCTACTCCAACAAGCACCTCACCTCCTAATAGTGCCACTTCCTATGAGCCAAGCATATTCAAACCACCACACTTAGCTTTCCAGTTCCATCCAGCCCAGTGTTCCTGTTCTTTGCCAGGAAAAAGAGAAGGTAAGGTGAAAATAAAAACCATCACTGTTGAAGGCAGAGGAAAGCCTTTTCTGGGTTCTAATGACGAGACTTTACGTGGGGAAAATCTTACAGCATCCACTAAAAACCTGCTTCGACTAAGACATGATTACAAAGTACAGGATCAATATACAGTAATTGTTTATTTTCATACAAGTTTAATGAGCCATCTAGAGACAAAGTTAAGAAAGTGACATCATCTAGTGGTGGGACCATGTGGAATTTCTCTGGTCCATATTGGCATGCCAAATGATATTGTTATTATGATGTTCTTGTTCAGGCAACCATATTGTTGAGACTTCATAGAGTCATTTCTCCTGTTAAATCTAGGAGGCCCTGTCTAGCAGCAGGCAGCCTGGACCAGTGGCTCTTATAGTATTTCCCATATTCCATAATTTCTCCTGAAACTTAAATATAGGGGATTGATCAGAGATGTATCAGTTGGAGTTAGGTGCTTCATGCTACTTATTCTCTACATTTTGACTAGTTGTGAGTCTCTGTACAGATAGTCAATGGTGAGAGAGAGAGCACGGAGGGAGAGAGAGAGAGAGAGAGAGAGAGAGAGAGAGAGAGAGAGAGAGAGAGAGAGGGAAAGGGAGAGAGAGAAAAGGTAAGAAGGAGAGGGAGAATCAGTTTCTTCCAGGGACAAACTCCTAAATAGGGTATTCAACCCTAAATTGTCAGCCTTGAATAATGTAATCATAAGCAATGCAGAATGGATCCAGGAGGTTGCAAATACATATGTACATATATATGCAAACACACACACATATACATACACATATGTATATACATATAACAATAATTAAAGATGAGATCATGAAGAGGGCATGAATGGGGTGAGCCAGAGAAAWGCRGTGCTCATGCATCAAGTCCTTAATAAAAGTTTAAGAAGAAGAAAATGATTTCATTTGTAATGGCTCCAGAAACAAAATGCTGGGAGGCTGAAGAGATGACTCAGTGGTTAGCAGTACTGGCTGCTCTTCCAGAGGATCAGGAGTCCACTCCCTGCACTCATATGATGATTCACAATCATCTGTAACTCAAGTTTAAGGGGATCCAATGCCCTCTTCTAGCCTCCACGTGCATGGCATGGGTGTGGTGTTCATACATGCAGGCCAAACACCCTTTTGTATAAAAGGAAATGCGTACAAATAAACTAAGCAGAATATATTTAAGACTTATGCTTGAAAACTCATAAAAYATTTGTCTTAGGGTTTCTATTCCTGCACAAACATCATGACCAAGAAGGAAGTTGGGGAGGAAAGGGTTTATTCAGTTTACACTTCTACACTGCTGTTCATCACCAAAGGAAGTCAGGACTGGAACTCAAGCAGGTCAGGAAGCAGGGGCTGATGCAGAGGCCATGGAGGGATGCTACTTACTGGCTTGCTTTCCCTGGCTTGCTCAGCTTGCTTTCTTATAGAACCCAAGACTACCAGCCCAGGGGTGGCACCACCCATAATGGGCCTTCCCCCCTTGATCAGTAATTGAGAAAATGCTGGATCTCGTGGCAATATTTCCTCACCTGAACCTCCTTTCTCCGTGATAACTCCAGCTTGTGTCAAGTTGACACAAAACCAGCCAGTACAATATTCTTAAGAGGAATGTTTATAAAACCTAAATACAAGGGAATAGTCTGTGTTCGTGAATCAGATTCAGACTTGTCCTGATTGTGTTTTAGTGACTTCTCCAGACAGCKTGATAAACTACTTCCACAAAGCAACGTTGACAAAGTGGAAGGAGGTTTATTCTGGCTCACACTGCTAAAGAGGTCCATCAAGATGCAGAAGTCAGGAAAGGCACTTGAAGCAGCTGGGCACAAAGCATCCACAGTAAGGAAGCAGAGTGATGAATACCTGCTGTTATCAGATCCCTCTCTCTCTCTCTCTGCTTGTAAGGTCCAGGATTCCAGCCAGGGAATTGTACCGCCCACAGTGGGTGGGGCTTCTCACCTCAGTTCCCTCAGCATCTCCATCCCTGCATTCCCAGACCCWTCCTCCCAAGGCTTTTAGCTCTTGTAAAATTAACAACTAATAGCAACCATTCCAGATGGCAATGGTTTAATATTTGATCTTAACTGTCAATACAGTTGCTATCAAGATCCAACCTGGCTTCTTTGCCAAAGTTCATGACAATCTCATCCTGCAACTCATGTAGCTGCTGAAAGTTTCCAGAGTAACCAAAASCATTTGAGAAGGAGCAGAACTGGAAGCTACACCCCTCCCCCAGCTTCAGAGCTGTCGGCAGTGCTTCAGAGCACACTATATTTCCATGATGAATCCAGCAGGCCATTCTGAGATTCAGGCTGGGGCTGAGAATCTGAAGGTCACAGATTATGGTCAGTTGAGTTCCACCGGGAACAAATAATTTTTAATGAGATTTTTTTCCCCAGCAGATGGTGCTGAGGTAAATAGATACCTACATACCAAAAAATAAAATTGAATACATGCTTTGGACTACATTAAAAATTAAATAAAAATGGAACATAACTCTAAACACAAGGGATAAAAGTCTTTCTAAAACTCTTAGGAGAAAACATGGGTTTAAACTTATATAACACACACACAGCATTTAAAGTCAAAACAACAAAGCAAAGCAAGTGTTACTGTTATCACAATTCAAACCTTTTTGGGGAGATGTGTATGCTTGGGATGAAGCCTAGAGTCTTGTGCATACTTCTACACTGAATTCTCAGCCACAACCCAGCATAGTTTATCCAAAGAGCACCAACACAACAGTAAGAACACAATCAGTATCAGGAGAGAATGTATTTACTGATTGCATGTTTGGTAATTAGAATTGCATATTGTAAGTAGAATATAGAAAATAAGAACTCATTAAGGAAAGGCATATGATAGCATTAAATGGGTAGAGGATTCCAACAGACAGTAACTCAAAGACTTCACTGGTGGTAAGTACATGAAAAGAAACTGGTCATCAGCTATCAGAAGTGCCAATCAAATCCATGAGCTGCCACCCTGCAGGAGCCTCTGTTGCCATAGCCAAAACGACAGTGACATGGGGGGATRGGGAGAGATGTGATGATGCTTGGATACAGCTCTGTGACTACKTTAGAGCCTCTGAACTATACTTTTAAAGGGTGAGCCTTAGAATCTTGGATCTGTGGTGTCTGAATGAAACCATTAATGAGGAGAGTTTATTTTTTATTGGATATATTCTTTATTTACATTTCATTTCCCTTTTTCTGGATTCCCGCCCCCCAGATGTCCCATATGTCTTTTTCCCTCCCCC
>BDUI01008644.1:21146-43024 GCA_002335545.1 Apodemus speciosus
AAAAAATACCCTTAGTTCTACCCAATAATTCACTTCTATTTTCACAGAGGGTCAGGCCTGTCCTGGTTTCAAATAAATAAAAACAAGACCCAGATTGGCCCAAACCAGGCTTTAAGCCACAATAATCACAGGTCATTGTTGGACAGCCTACAAAATAGGCACTCTATGACCCCATCCAGAAAGGGGCACAAAATACAGAAGGGCTAGTGGGAGAGGCTCATTAGGACCCAAACTGGGGAATGCACTAGTRTAGGCCTCTATGAATCATCTACCTTCCTTAGGCCATGACTCAAAACRTTTGATACACTCAGAAGTCAAATTCAAAAAGACCTMATTTCCAGCATAAAAGACTAGCTTGAAGGTCATACATGGCATTCAAGGGCAGAAGAAACGGCTCAGTGTCAGAGTTGACGTTCTCCTCTACACAGGGGTCAAAATGGCTTCCCTTCATTGGAAACAGCAGCCTTCCTGCATTTGGGTCTCTATATCCTAAGCAGGCAAAAAGAAGCACCAAGGGTTCCCTGTGGAATGCCTTTGAAGAATTCAGCGCAGACTGGACATGCACTAGGTTGACTTCCATGAAATTGCTTTTTTATGGAGCCAAAATAGTCCGTTGCCGACAATTCTATCTGGCTTTCCCTAACAGGAAACCCTCAATACATACGCTTTCCTTACCCCCTCACTCCACCATGACCTTCCTTACCAGAAAATATTGAAACCTCAACACACTGCCTCCAGGTCATTTACAGCTCAGCACAACTATGTAATAGACAAAACACCTCTCCTGGGTGGCAGGCGGCAGGTGAATAGAGCAGGCCGGAGCTCTGACACCACCTTGTAAACATCGGGCTCTGTGCTTTCAAGACACAGGAGACCCGCTACACATGCATGGCCCCAAACTCAGGCTTAGCAAAGCTGGCAGAGCCCTATGTTCTTGAGCCGGACAATTCCAAAGAGAGGTTTTCTGTTCTTTTCTCTCTTCCTTAAAAACTTGGAGTCATTCCAAATGTAAATACACACACGCACACGCAAAAAATTCAGAAGTTGACAGACGAGAGAGAAGAAGCCATCCAGCTTGTTCTTCATCCGKAATGGCTCTCAGCTAGCCCTGTGCTTCCGCTTAGCAAGGCAAGTCTTAGTTAAAGAGTTAGAGATGGAGGGATGGGGGAAGCAAGAAAACCCAGACAACACTGACCGAGGCCCAAGTCAACTGCTAACATCTCTTTTCTTTTCCTCTGGACCTCAGCTTTTTGGTTTTTTTTTTTTTTTTTTCCTTTAGTGAAATGAAGGCATGGTCAAATAAACTCTCACTTGCCTTTGGATGAGATCAGAGGTGGTGTGTACACTGTACAAATTACTGCAGAATGAATGCAGTYAGGCACAACCCTGAGTCAGCTGAGATGGAGAATAAGAGGTCCTTACCAATGCCCTCATGCTCTGGTTCCCACTGGTTCTGCCTCCTTGTGAGACACCTCCTCTCCCACGTGCTGTTGGGCCCTTGCCACTTCCCACACACCCTCCTATTCCTAAATCCTCCCCTGGAGCTGGAAACTCACTCCCTTAGCGTCCCCAAGCACAGATGACCACCCCCTATTCTGTWTTTAAGTACATCTCTGTCTCCACTCTTTGCTGTTCCCATCACTAATAACAGTGATGGACATTCATTCCTGGTATTTCACTTGCTCTCCCTATCATTAGTTCTTCAGTTGAGCAGTGGGAGCAAGAGTGTAGAACCAACAGGAAGGGAACACGCTTAGAACCAAGATGCCTGACTCTAGCCCCAGGCTTGTTTGTAATACCACACTTCATGCATCCGGGACAGCCAGCAAAAGAGGCCAGGATGCTGACAGAGCAGCAGGCCCCTCTGGCCAAAACCTCACAGGTCTTGAATACCAAGACGCGTCACAAAATCTTGCATCTTCAAACCCACCTTCTGCTCTTCTTGTAGCTCTTCCCCAGTGAGGTAACACTTTTTCCTTTGGCCCTTTGTCTGACTAGAATCCTCTGCTTTAGATATAAGTCACTGTCTCCCTGTCCCAAGCCAAACCCCAGTGAGCTAACTTACAGGGAGCCAAATTACAGCTGCCCCCTGGACTTCCCCAGCCTCAGTTACCTCATGACTTGACAACTGTCACGGTCACCATAAATCACTTCTCTCCATGCGTTTGATCAGATTTTTCCAGTAGAGAATCTAATTRTTCTTCTAGGCCCTTCAGGCCAGGTCATGCCAGGATCAGGTTATGGCTAGTCTAGGATTTGAATGCCTGGAGTAGGAGAAGCCAGGAAGGMTGGGTACRCAAGTGGCCGGTAAAGTAGAATACTTATAACTACTGTAAATGCTGTGGCTGGAAGCCGTGGCAGCCTCTCTSCCATTACAAGGTGATCCCAGCTGACTCGATCATAAACTTCAGTAAAAGTGAGTTCTCCCTTAAGCTTCTATACAGTTCTCCTTGGGTGTTATATCTCTTAGCTACTGAAAAATAATATAAGATCCCCAAGGAGAAGACTTGATTCTTATCTGTCTTTAATAAYTCCATGGTTGGGTAAAAAAGAAATAATCATGCTGCATTTCAGTATTTCCCAACACTGTTGGAATGAGAAAATATCATGTTTAAATATGTATATGGACTATTAAATGTTTGGGGGTTTTGCTTTGTTTTCTTTTGTTTTTATCAAATATGTATTGGGAAAGACCTCTTGGAAGCTTCAGTTTTCCCAAGAGTGAGATGAATTTCCAAGAGAAAGACAGAATTCATAGCCTTTCTGTACTACTGCCATAAGATAACATCTCCAGGAAGCAGGAGAAACAGCCTCAGCGCCAGGGTGTTGCCACCAGAGATATCAGACAGCAAGTTCACTTAGTGGGAAGAAGCCTCTCTGGTTGTGTCTACCTGTTAATAACAGTATTTACTCATAGACAAGAGGATAGAGTATCCAAAGTGACTTGCACAGGGCCTGGTACTGAGCAGGTAGTATATCAACAGCCACTTCTGGATTCTTGGTAATTCCCTGATGCTGAGTTTATTCTGGAGTRGGGACGAYGGATGCTGTCCAGAAGCACATTATCTTGAAGAAGCTGCAAGTGTCCCTGATTAGTAAGCAATGCTTAGCAAGACCAGACCAATGAGCAGCCCCTCTACAGGAGCAGCTGACTCRGATGTTAAGTTCAGTGGGAAGAGCGGCTTCCCAGGGTCTGCACATATCCCTGTCTCCGACACAGAACCAATGGTCCACTGAAACCACCAAGGGACCACTAGACCCTCTCTCTAGTTACAACAACTGTCTGATGCTCCAAGGCCAATCTCATCTAGCACGCAGCATTAAGCAGTGTGGCCACACTCATTTGCACAGTTCTTTCACACTCATGGATAGTTTCCTATTTCATCACTTCAGCCAGGTCTTGTAGACCTCACATGGAATTCCCTGGGGTTATATGTCAGGATAGATCTGATCCCAGCAACACTACAGGATTGTCAGAATAAGGATTACTTATGCCCAGTTCTCTGATAAGAATAAGTAAGACATGGAAAGACCAAACCAATTGAACAAGACTTTGCCTGAAGATCAACAGCTCATCATCTGCCATCTAGAAATACTCATATGGATTACAGAATGTTCTCCAAGGCTCCAGATAGCTTCCTCCACTCTGAGAAGGCGATGCTCCTAGTTTGTTTCATCAAACATCCCAGCCAGGTACCCTCATGCTTCTTTGTAGCTATAGCAACAGAGACCCTCCCTACTGGTGCTGGTTCTCCTTAGGCAGCCTGCAGTCTTCCTATAAGTTAGAGTGAATGTCCCACACAGCATTCTCTTAGTGTAACATATCCTTTCTGTTGGATGTGGAAACCAATGTCATAGACCTCTCCATGATCATATGCCTCCTCCCAGTCCACTGTCACCTGACAACTGCACTTCTTTATGCTGCATCCAAGGTGCTGCCCAAGAGCTGAAATTATAATGAAGGAGGCCATTGGTCAAGGGCAATGCTCAATACTGCCCTTCCTTTTTCTTTTTATTTGTACTGAGATTTTGAAACAGCATAGGTGCAGAAGAGTTCTTCTTGGATGTGAAGTTGATTTGTGTCTAAACAAACTCCTCCCCTCAGCCACCGCCCCCTACCCTGAAAGATGCTGTGCCAATTGCTTTAGTATAAAACACTCTGATTTCCCTACTGTGAGTTGTAATGGACTCTTAAGCCCACGTTGCCCCATGACTCTCAACCTAGAGGACATCAATCCCAAACAAGAAGTTTGAAATGGCATTCCCTGGATGAGGCCACAAATAGACAGAGGCAAAAGCCCAGGCTGAGGCCGTTGTCAAGAACTCAAGCCTTAGCAGGTCAAGAACAAAGAGAAAGGCTGCACTGCAGGCCAAGAATACCGCTGCTCCTTGGTAATTAGAGCCCAGCAAGGCCCCTAGAAGAAGGGCTGACTCTGCTATCCATACATGCTGTGGAGATGGCAGGCCCATAGCCCATTTCAACATGGAGTAGTGACTGGAAAGCATCCAGTGTCCAGAAAACCTCTTTGTCAGGCAACAAGAGCTCAGTAGACAGTCTCATTGGCTCTTCACAAAGGACTGCTGAATAAGGGTCTGGTATTATTCCAGTATGCATGTGAGTAACTGAGTTACTGAGGCCAACAGAAGATAAGCCAACTGCCAGAGCCTCCTACCTTCTACATCAGCAGTTCTTAACCTTGGGGACCTCTTTGGGGTCACATATCAGATATCCTGCATATCAGATATTTACATTACAATTCATACCAGTAGCAAAATTACAGTTATGAAGTAGCAATGAAATAATTTTATGGTCAGCAGGGGTTAGGGGGCAGGGGTCACCACRACATGAAGAACTGTATTAAAGGGTCACAGTATTAGAAAGTTGGAGAAGTATTGTTTACATGGTCAGGAAAAGACCCTAAGCTCTTACTGGATCGACAGTAACAGTTTTACAGAACGATTGCAAAGAAGGAATTTTGCATATGTCAGAGGAATTCTTCAGAAGCTGTGTCATGAGCCATTTGAGCCTTGAGTGCTATGGCTTTCCTATAAAGCGCCAGAGTCCTGTCACAGTTCAGTGACTCACTGGGTAACTGAGGTGGCCCATCCGACTCTGTAAACTGTTCTCTCAAAGCGTCCACGATTACAATATAAACTGTATTATTGACATATGGCCACCTTGTAACCTTGCTTTCAACTGACCTGATGGTCCAATTTGGGGCAGAGCCACCATGAGCTAAGGCCCATGGGTGCCAAGAGGACGCAGAGCACAGCATATGAACAGAGTGCATTTATTATTACAGTAATTGTGGGAAGATGCCCTCTCTAGAGAGATGCCAGCATTTTACAGACACAGTTCATTCATTTTCATAAGCAGACGCAGATGGACCACCCTGGGGGACCATCTGGCCGGGTAGTRTGTGCCAAGTCRGCTTCTGAGAGATGGAGACACTTGGACTCTCTGGCATGGGAACAGAATCATCTAAGTTATACTCTCACTCTTACCCGGACTGGCGCATAGACCGTGTTTCCTCTTAAAAGGAAAGCAACTCTACCCTTTATCCTTRGGGATCAGCCCACTTCAAGTTCACGGGAAAGGCTCTGAAGAGACAAGACACCCCAGAGACCATCCTTTAGAGCAAAATCCACGCAGTAAAAGTTCTCAAGGTTCCAGCCAAGGGCCAGCACTACCAGAAGCTGCATGGTTAGAAATACAAGGATCAGACTCCACCTCAGATCTGCTAAATTAGAAATCGTGTGTGTTTAAGAAGCATGACCCTGATATATGTCAAAGTGTAGAAACCCAAATACAAGAACAAAGGTTGCCCAGGGCTCCCGGGGAGCAGAAGGAAGGTCAGCCCTGCAGCAGCGCACTTACCGAGCAGGCATTAGCTCCTGGCTGAAGCCAGCGATGCTACCCACCTCAAAGTCCCTGCCTGTTTACTCCACATCTTCCCACCTCTCTGCCCAAGAGGTCTGTGCATCTTAGGAGTAGATGGGACCATGTCTCAAGGTCTCTTAAAATCAATAAGAAATAAAAAAATAAAAGAGGCGAGTTTCCCAAATGTTTTGCCCAAAGGTCTCAGGTTTTAGATCCAAACCTCTATTTGTCCCCTAAGTACAGTATCCAGGTTTCAACTTCAGGCTGACTGTAGCAGCTCAGAACACCAGGCCCATCACTCCATTCCCACTCATACCCTACCCTAAGCGGACCAAGTGGTTACCTTAGGCGCTCTCCCAAAGCGCTCCTAGAAATGCCACTACCTCTCATTGCTGAGCAAGATCTGCTCGTGGTGGGTAGCTCCAGGCTAATTAAAACTGCCAATGTGATTAGAAGCAAGCAGCTGAGTTCAGTCTAGTCTGGCACCCTTCAGCATCGTGACATACCTGATGTCAGAACCTCGATCAGAGGCGCCAAGCTGGCTCTCTCTYTTTTTTTTTTTTTCTCTGTAGCCGGGTACAGCATGGAGAAGTACCCCATTGGTTCACATTGGGTCTTTCTCAGAGGGACATCAGTAGAGCCTGGTCAAAGGAATACAATTGTTACCAAGCTGCAAGTCCGTGGGTGGGAAGGATGTGGAGTGATTCACAATACTGGTCAAGGTGAACAGGGATCAATCAAATCCATATGGAAGCCTGAGACTGGCAGGGGATGAGCAGAAACTACCCTGGACAGGCTCAGGCTCAGGCTCAGGGGTGGGGGAGTGGCTATTGGAGACCTGAAGTCTGGCGGTCCATGGGGTCTGGAGCTTACTATTACCCATGTTATAGAAAGTTATGGGGATCCATATTATCATGGTAATTTTCATTGTACTGTGACAACAGTCCRGGGAATTCTGCACATTCTGGCAAGACTCAGAAAGCTATGGAGGACCCCTGGAATAGACTATGCCCTCCATGTCGCTATTGACATGTCTAGTGAAAACTATTTTCAAGCAGATCACGGAGGGTATACGTGTGCCTGCATAAGTGTGTGCATGTGTGAGCACGCACCCACAAATGTGCAGGTGTGTTTGTACCTGTAACTTTGCTGTAAGCATCTCTTGCCCCTCTATCATCATCCTTCCTAAAGCCATTAACCCATCAGAAGGCAGGAGACTTGTAACTATCACACTAAGGAAATAAGGAGACAAAAGAGGAATCTGTGATAGAACTCTGCTTATGCAGAGTTATAGAACTTGAGTTCATTGTTTTAAGTACTCGAGGGGGGAAAGGGTAGGCCCAGGAATAAAAACAAATTCTAAGCATAGAGAGGCTATAAGAAAGTAAGAATGTGGGCATGGTCCCTCATCTTAAACAGGGTCAAAGGCTGCAGCCTAAGAATGTTCTAGAAAGAGCCTTAGACCAGCAGAACGAACACAGATCCCAGTTCTCAGTGCCCTTCATCATGAGTCTGACCTTGAGCCAGCTTCCTTCTCYGTATTATGACCTTGGCAGTCCCATGCTGCTGGGTTGTCAGGATTAAATGAAACCCTTTATTCTGTGGACCTTCAGATCTAGAGGGTGCTGTGCAAATGAAGATCTTTATTATCCTGAGTCGCTCTCCTCCAGGAAGACAAGAGAGGTCAGGGAAGCAGATGAAGACCATCAGGGCAGGAAATTAGGAGTGAAATGGTCCCAGTGACTGGAATAGAGAGCCAGAGATCAAATTGCTGAGTGAGTATCCAGCTCTTGGGGACTGTCTGCGGAGGTCAGCCACCCTGTATTGTCTCTTCCCAGGTCAGGGCTCTGACAGATGGACGGCAYRGATTGCTTCCTGATTCACACAGTGAAATGAATGCTRTGGACAGTTTACAGTTTACCCCCTGAGCCTGTAAATCCAAACTCCCCACACACTGCATTGTGTCTGGAACACATTAAATCTGGCATAAGATGGGGCATAAAACATACTGTTTACTTGATTTGATCATTTAACTGTCAAAGGAAATCAGACGATCAGATCCACTGTGGGATGAAGTAGGGATTTGTGGCTCTGTCAGAAGTAGCCATCTACAGTGTGATTTAGAGGACTCACCCCAGCACTGGGATTGATCAGGAATGAGTGGTGGCTCAGATAGGTGCCAACAGCATAGTGGACCATCTCCAGGTAAGATCCACCCTTTGGATGACCTCACTCACACCAACCTTGGTTCTGCAGGACCCTTTCAGGAGTGGGTCAGGGGTATGAAGGGAGTCTCTATACAGACACCTCACTCAAATGATTCCTTTCCATATTACTCTTCTTGTCTAAAAATAGGTCCAGTCCTCACCCTGCCTGTCTCCTGGGAAGGTATGGARAAACAGGACACAAAAATGCTTTGAAGACTTTTGTAAATAGTGACACAGGGACTGAAGACAAATCGGTTTTCTCCAGCTTTTTGAGTAGTCTTACTTCATTTTTTTTCAGGTTACAAAAGTTGTAATTCTCATTACAGAGCACATAAATTCGGAAAGGGTAAGAAAGAAAATTCAACACATTCATCAGCCCCCAGCTCAGCAGTGACTAAGCTTAACAATTTAATATATTCTCTCTAGCTTTTCGTCATATATAAAAATGGTTCCTGGCAGGCTTTCCCAACAGTCTTGCAGASGGGAATGCTGGGCTTTTCATTTAGTATCTGTTTTGCTTTGGGTTTTGTTTTAATTTTCCATGAATGGGTTGCAACTTTTTCCCCCCAAATGTTTGTTACAGGTGTGCCAGCTCTTAAGACCAACTCTCTGTCCCTAAACTTCTTGGCACTGTTTTTAATTTCTAGTACTCTCAACTGTGATGATCAGCCTAGGGCATAAATATCTGTGTAGTTCCATTTCCTCAAAGGTCACTCCTTAGCTATGGAGCTCTGAAAGTCTAAGAGTCTGAATAGATTTGTAATGTTCTTCAAGTGTGTTTGCCAACCTTTGATAGATATACCACGTGGCTTCATAGTCTCACTAGCAGTACAGATGGCCCACAACTTATAGCACTTCAAGTTGATGATGTTTCAGCCTTACCAGTGGACAGAAGTGAAATGGAAACCACACTTTTGGATCTTGTTCTTCTGGTGGGATACATGGTATGACATTCTCCTGTGGCACTGGACAGTAAGTCACAACCCCTACTCAGCTACACCATTCCTGGAGAAGCCCCAGGACCCCTGGTGCATAGTGCTGGAAGCTGTGGTGTTTGATAGGTTAGGTACATTCAGTGTGATGTCATCTTCTGACATTGTATTAGTCACTGTTCTATTGCTGTGAAGAGACACCACAGCCAAGGCAATTATTATAAAAGAAAGCATTTAATTGTGGACTTGATTACAGTTTCAGAGGCTTAATCCATTGTCATCATCTCAGGGAGCAAGGCAGCAGGCAGGCATAGTGCTGGAAAAGCAGCTAAATGCTAATATCCTGATCTGCAAGCAGAAAGAACAACTCTGGGCCTATGACAACTGAGTGACATACTTCCTCCAACAAAGCCACACCTCTTAATCTTTCTCGAATAGTGTTACTCCTGATGATCAAACACTCAACCACCACAGACATGTTCAATCTTTGGTGGGTTTATCAGGGCATACTCCTATCATCAATTTTAGAGCATCTCTACATACATACATACATGCATGCATACATACATACATACATACATACATATATTTATGTATATATATGCATGTTGGCATACATACATGTATGCATGTATGCTTGCATGTATACACAGTGCATTCATACATGGATGCATGTTTACACATATGCACTCATTCATACATATATGCAGGTATACATACAGAAAGAAATGGCTAGAGAGACAGTATATTATGCTATTTTATATTGATTTTACAGTCAAGTGAAGTGTTATTAACTACATCACATGTGAAGTGTTATTAACTATATCACATGTGAATCCTCAAAATGTTTCCTGTTTGCGTCCAGTGTCAGAATTAACATTTACTGTGAGCACTTCAAACCTTATAATTGTTCTTTTTTTCCTTTTAAAGCCAAAACACATATGCACTTTAGCTATTATGTGGAAATGTGAGGACGCTCTTGTTCTGTAATATCATTCTTCCTTCACCCTGATTTGTTTATTTCTGGGTTAGTAGTGGTTGCAAATCGCCTTGAGTTCTTTGGGGGGATTTTTCCCTAGGGGTTGTTTGATTTTTGGTTTGAGACAGAGTTTCACTATGCTGCTGACTTGCCTTGAGCTTCCTGCATAGTTCAGAATGTCTTCAAATTTGTGATGACCCTCCTTCTTCAGCCTGCCAATGATGGGACTGTAGATGCATGCCACCACAACCAAACCTTTTTTATAAGAATGCAGAAATAATTACATTTATTACCTCCAAAATACCTCAGGCTTGTCTATTATCACTGAAGAGAAATAGCCTCATAAACATGACTAAAGAAATTTCAACATCTAAAGGAACCTACTCATTGTAAGGGTACAGTGACACCCGCGTCCCCTGGCCACCCTGGGTATTCTGACAGGTTGCTTTCATATCCACAGAAGGTCTCCAATCCCAGGCTCAGCACAAATCTACCCACCCAGCCTACCCTCAGCTGGCAGGAGGCATCTGGCATTCAACATGGTGGGCAGGGAATCGGATGCGTGGCTCTGAGATGTCCTGAGTCCAGTCTTTTGCCCAAGCATCTGCTCTAGGGAACTTGCTTTGCAAAACTGACCTTTTTGTAAAGAATGGCTTTAAGTTAGCCCAGGCTAACTTCATACTCAGGATGTAGCTGGCCACAACCTTTAAATTCTGATAGCCCTGCCTATACCTCCCGAGAGCTAGAACTATAGTCACGTACCACCATGCCTAATTGATTCAGTGCTGGGCATCAAACCTCGGGCTCTGTACATGCTAGACAAGCACTGCACCAACGGAACTACATCCCTAGCCCAGGGCAATCTACTTTTGACCTAAGGCATCCCAGGATAGTAGAGCATGCCCTGGCAAAGTCTTAGATGATTCCCTGGTAGAACTGGTCTTTAACCCGAGAACTACCAAAGATAAGGAGGCTGCTTCAGTCAGCACTTGACAGTGACTGAGGAAGGCTCTGCTGCTGTTCCTTCGAGATCAGACTACAAAATGCCCATGGTCTGAGCCAGCCCTCTGTGGTACCTGCTGGCTCCCCTCTGGTGTCCCAAGTGCAATACCAGAGAGCTGCAAGGGGCAAGCCAGCATAGGCGTGGCTAGGGCCCACCGCCACCAACAAGGTGCAGCTGTGTGCTGCAGGGAGTCAAGGGGAGGAGTTCGCCTACCACAGGTTAAGTCCTGAGGTAATTCTGGCCTGCATGTGCTTTGTTGGAGAACTCTCTATACCACTTTCCACTGCACTTGGATTTTACAGTCCCATCAATAATACATATAGGCTTCCATTTGTTCACCAACACTAGCTATTTTCCATGATTCTGGCGTTTGCTGTCCTACACGGGTGGCCTTCTTGTGTGTTTCTGTTTATGACCCTCAAGGAATTGAGAGAATTCAGTATAAGAAAAAGGTGACCAGCACATAGTAGGTGCTCGTGCATAGTAGGTGCTCATAGACAGTTGCTTCATCGCCACCACATCATCATTCCTTCCTCCCTGCCTGTCAATCCTCCTCCTCTTCCTCCTCCTCGTCTTCTTCCTCCTCATCATCTTTTCTTCTTCATAACCCTTCTCCCTGTTTTGTACTTCTAGGGTTCAACTCTAACTTGAGAATCTCAAAAAGGAACTAAAAACTAAACCATGCCAGGAACGTCTGGACTTCTCACCAATATAGGCAACCTTCGGTCTTTTCACAGGAGGTTTGTTCCTTTTCCCACATGCCCTGAGCCTGACCTGTGTCTATCAAACAAACAGCAACAAAGTTCTTCTCATGTCCTCTAGGAAGCCCTTGTGTCACTGGCTGGAAGGGTGACCTATCCACTACCCATGGCTAGATCAGGGCCACTGTCTTGTTTCATGTCTGAAAGGAGCTCTTTCTGGCTGTCTCCCAGTCTCTTACCACTTGACTATGAATTAGTCATCTGCTCTGCTCTCTGTGTGTGACACAGCACACAACAGCTTGCCTGCCGCCGCTCTATCAGTCCCCCAGATCTACGAAGGTATGAGTATGCAGCTGTCTTCCTGCGGGAAGTTAATAGCTCCAAGGACATCCTTGTTAAAGGTTGCAACGTCGCAAGGTGCCTCTGCTTGGTTTATTCTCCAAGTAGACAAATCCCAGCTTTCCCACATGTAGTTATGGGATCCGTGGGTTCCATTAAAGTCCTCCTCAGCAAAATGCCTTTCCTCTAAAATATCCACTCTAAGTGGTGTGCGAGGCGCAAATTCCCCTTAGAGCCTTTCCCACAAAGTGTTGCTAAAACAGCGGCGGCCACTTAGCTTTCAGCAAACATTTATCACACACACCCCACACAGGATATCAGACAGCGTTCTAGGCTCTGGGTAGTTAGTACAGAAAATCCAGCAAGTTCTCTTTCCATCCCTTGAATGTTAACTGGGAAGAAAGACCCATCCAAACTAATAAAGAGAGTGAATATTGCCCGAGGCAAGCAGCAAGAAGGAAGATCATAGAGAGTCTAACCGGGGATAGGGCAAGGATTTAAGATATAATCACAGGGGGAGCGTTCCTGAAAAGGTAACATCTCTGTGGAGATGAGGAGGTGAGGAACTGAGGCTCTCTCGTCTCAGTGAATCCGTTGTGTGACCATCAAGTGACTCATGCTACAAATACAGTGTAGTTGTTTGCTACCCCGAGGTGGTTTAGAGAGCGCTTGTTCATGATCTGCTCATTTGACCCTGTTACTATTTGGGCTGGAATGTCCCCCCACAGACTCTGGCTTCGGGAACTTAGCTGGTGAGGTCATGGAACACGTGGCTCAGCTAGCAGAGGAGGCTGAGTCTGGACAAGCCTTGAGGGAGATACCCATGTCTAGTCACAGCCTGAGTTCCTGATTCCTGCCCCACACTGTGTTAGGTAACCTAACTACTGCCCCAGTTTCCCAGTGTTCCACACTCAGTCCCCAGCATCAATGCTTTGCACACCATGATGCACTTACTGTATCCTCAGAGTCTATGGGCCAAGGTAAGTGTCTCTCCCGGAGGCTACCTCTGTTATGGGTTTTGTCACAGTAATGAGAAAAGAAACACATACATGCACGCGTGTGCGCACTCACACGCTCACACGCTCACACACATTCACACACACCCAATAATAACCTCTATGGGTTATTGATAGGGATGACATTTTTGTGTGACTCAGGGGGACATAAAATCTGATATTTAGGTCTCTCTTCTATTGACTTTGTCTTAGCAGCTAACAGTTCTCTAAGAGCACCTTGTTAGTCTTTTAAGAGGCCAAGATCCTGCCTTAGAATTCCATTGGCTCACTAAAACTACCACTGTGCTTGCCTCCTTCTCCCTCTCCCTCTCCCTCTCCCTCTCCCTCTCCYTCTCCTTCTTCTACCCCTCCTTCTCCCCCTCCTCCTCCTTCCCCCTCCCTCTCCCTCTCCTTCTCCCTCTCCCCATGCCCCAGCCTGGTTAGGTTTTTATTTGTCTGAGGTTGTTGTTTGTTCTTGCTTAGTTACCATTATTTTGTTGCAAGTATGGTTGTTTTGAGGCAGTCTTGTCATATACCTCCAGCAATCTCAAACCCATTGTCCCCCGCCTCTGCCTCCCAAGTTCTTGGATTACAACTCTGCACCACCTTGAGGGCTTATCTCCAGCCAGGCATATACTCTACCGGCTTGAAGTTCACAGTTCACTCGTCTATTCCTGTGCCTGCTACAATGGCCTTTCCTACTCTGGTGGCTCTAGAAAGTTGGTTTAAAGCATGGGCTTCCTTCCCAGTGAGGTAAACAAAATCCTAGTGCTCTGACCTTGAAAATGACCTCACAAACCCTTCTCTGAGGTCTAGTTTTCATCTCAGTGAAAGCAGATGATAAGCAGGCCCATCTGTAATCCACAATGGGATTGTGGGCTTTATAGAAAGACTGTCAAAAAATAAACAAAAATTAAAAAGCAGGAGATAACAATTATTTCATATATTTTCTGTAAGGGCTAAATTATATATATATGTAGTATATACACACATATACATACACATACATACATATACACATACACATGCACATGCACATTCAGAAAAAGCAATGTGCACATACACATACACATATACACATATACATATACACATACACATACACATATACATATACATATGGAGAGGGTGTGGCTACCGTTAGCATGACTGGTATCTGTATGAACAACCAATGGCTTTCCTGTCCTTTCAGCCAGTTGCCACCCCTTCTACCATGGCTAACATAGATGGAGCTAGTCCCCAACCGTGGCCTTCCTTCTAGCTTCAAGAGGGCGGAGTCCATGCATTTCCAATCTGGGGTGCTCAGGGACTACCACTCATGACCAGGTGGTTGTGTTCTCATTCCTCCAGTTCTGAATGGCACACACCCCCTCCTGCCCTTCCTTTCATCCCCCGTCCCAAGCATCTTCTCTACTACATAGTCTGAAGCCTGGTCCCTGCAGTGATCACACTTGTGGCTTTAATTTATTTGTGATTAGTATTAATTCTCCAAAGTACAATTGGAATTGTTCATTATTTACAGAACAAACAAGAGAAGAAAATGACATGTTTTGTGAGGAGTTGTGTGGGTGCAGAATAGTTAAATATCACCATGGTTTGGGGAGATTAATGGTAAAGCGTTCACAGGGGTCATTTATAATATTAAAAATAAAATTATTGGTGCATCTTTTCAGAAAAAGCAATGAAGATAAATGTCAAATGGGAAACCTTTGAAAAAAAAGACCATGTAACAAAATGAAGGGGCTATTGGGGGCTGCAAAGGAATAAGACATTTTTAATTTCTTCAGTGAGCTCAGCCGTGAAAATGAAGCATGCTCTGCCTTCTTCTGATGGCCTTCAGGACTCTGTGTTGTTCTTTGGAAAGTCACAGGGAGAAGGAATTTGAAACAAGCCCTTGGTGTCCTTCTGTGTTACCTGGAATCCCTGGTTTCATCCTGATGCCCTGTCTCCTGTTACCATCCTTCTCATCCTCACCTCCAAGCTGCTCGCCCTGTCGGGGCACCTCCGGCATGCCACCCATGCCCCCTCGAGCCTCTTCAGCTCTGTACAATCATCAGCCTCACCCAAGCCATCTCCATGACTTGCTGGTCAGTCCCAGAGGCAGCTAGCCAACTGGCTCTTCACACTTCCGTTCACCTCCAACTCAAGCTCTCCAAATCACTCAGAGCGAACTTCATTAAGACTCACCGGCTGGCCTGGAGAGATGACTCAGCACTTAAGCACTCTGTTGCTCTTACAGAGGACCCAGATTTGTTTCCCAAAGCCTACATCTCTAGTTCCAGGGACTCCAATGCCACCTCCTGGCCTCTACCAGCACCTACATGCACATGGTACAAATACAGACAAGTAGACACATACAACACACACACACACACACACACAYACACACACACACACACACACACACACTTACTTACTTAAAAATTAATCAGGTTTTTAAAAAAGACCAGAATTTGTGTTTTGAAGTCAGTTGTTTCGATTTATTACACAAAATCCATGCCTCTAACCCCAGTTTCCAGGATTCTGCCTGCCTATGCTTCTCCCTTCTCCTAGGGACAGTCCTTTTGACCCTTTGTGACTAACCATTCTGGGCCATAATAGCATTTGCTCTGTTTCTAGATCATGAGACCCTTCCCACCTCCATAGATAGCCATTTCCCATGGCTGCTTCTCTCTCTTCCTTCAATGCCAGCCCCATTATCCCTGTACCCTCAGTATCAAACTAGGTTCCAAATCACCCTCACTTCTGAAAACAGCCCTCTGGTAAAGCAAGCATTGAACTGGATGGCAAGAATGAAGAAGAATGAGATTGGCATAACTTTGCTTTCAGCATAACTTAAAAGGAATGAGAAATTCCTAACGAGACCCAAAACCCTCCTGGCATGCATCTACTTGAACTTTGTGATTGAGTTTGTCCTTCCTTGATGTAAAATCATTCATACTTGCAATGTGCAAGGCACTCTCCAGGAGGTAGCATGAGTAATCCAAACCCTCCTGCTTAGAAGGAGACACAAGTCTTCTTTCAAGGAGAAGAACTATCAAGGAGATCAAGGAAGTGGCATCTGAGGTAGGAGGAATTGTTCAAATTGAGACAACTCTAGACAGCTAAAACTGGTTGCACAACCACTATTACAAGCTGAAAATCTTGACACCTAATTAGATGCAAAGAGACATGGACCGTAGAGTTAGAGTGTATGCAACAGAGACTACAGCAAGACTGGGCCTTGAAGAAGCCAGGTTTAGAAAGCTAAATCAGATCATGAGTTGAGTCCAGAGGCACATAGAGATGAAAATTCATCATTGTAGGTATGATTTTTTCCATAACTGTTATTTCTACTGGAAATGACTTTGGGCTGTTCCCATCATTACTTTTGCTCTAAGAATTTGGCTCTGGAAGAGCCTCTGCTCTGCCATGTGATGTGAACACTGCCCACAGCTTCCTTGAGTCGCTAAGATTGGTCCTGCCTAGTCAACCTCTTCCTGGGTCTCTCTACCCATGTTTCATGACTAATTCTCTAAACCCCATGCCTCTAAAGTTATCTCTCAGTAAGAACATACATATTTATTGTTCTATAGGCATATGATCTCATCTGACCTTTGCAGAAACCTGTTCATTAGACTGCATTCTTAAGGAAAACCCAAGAGTTGAGTTGTTATTCACCCCACTAACAAGCAGAAGTGAACTGGAACCTGGAATCATTTTCCCTACACATGAATGGATATTATCAACACAAACTGAAAATAATTTGTGTTGGACCTCCTAGAGTCATTACAGAAATGTGGTCTGAGTTCAAAAGGAAMTYCTGGACATYGAGTRACCCAGGATAGTGAGAGCAAGGGTTGGTGAGCTTTGGCCATGGCTTATAATTCCCCCAAAGAGAGAAGAAACTAGAGGACCATATATCCAATGTGAGGGGTTCTCAGATTTGGACACACCTAGGTATTATCCCCAACGCTTTTGGAACATGCTAGTCCATGCCTCTCCTAGATATCCCTCTCTGACCGCTTTCAGTGGTTCATTTGCTATGTGATTCTCATGCGTGTGGGAACAGGAGCCCTGGCCCATAGAAATGCCTGGGTTTAGAGGATGTTGGTACTAGGAAGCTATAGCCAAGATTAAAGGGACTTCTCCATGCTCTCACAGACCTAGAGGCAAGGTGAGGCATCCAGCTCCCCCACCCTGTAGAACAGTGGCCATAGACAGCCATCTGTGAGTGGGCCTCTCCCTTAATGTAGGAACCAAGATACCAGGTCTTTAATGAGGTTGTCCACACTACAATTTATGAGACCCAAAGCCTTCAGAAGGACTGGTTTCTGCCAGGCTTAATTTACACAGTTCACAAGCTTTCCAACGCCCCCATTAAAGTCAGCAAGGAAGTTGTAGCTGTTGGCCTGTACACACGATTTGACTTCATCCTCACCATGTCACCATTCATTTTCGTGTCTCTTGGCTTGTTTACCCCTAAGCACCTGGCTCTTCTAGGCCTGGGAAGTATGAAGTCTCTACCAGGCAGGTGGGAGCCCAGCCCAGCCCAGCCCTGGATTCCAGCTCTAGGCCAAGCCTACCCACAAATCCTCTGTATTAAAAGATCATCCTCATATCACCTCCAGTTTGATTTAAGAGTAAGAACCCCTCTCACCAAAGCAGCTCTCAGCCCCCTCCCCTGTAATAAATGCCATCAGTTAGGGGAGAACGAGCAGGTAGGAGATGACCAAAACACTGAGACAAATGTGCTTTTCTTTAAATGCCACATAAATCCCCTTAATTAAAAATTAATTTCATGTTCTAAAATTGGACACTCATCTAACAAAAGAAACTCGAACTAGAAAGTTGTGTACATTTCATGGCATCGAATCTCTAAGACCCAGAGGAAGGAGTGGAAGTATGTGTGTCTGTTTCTGCTTCATATACAGTCAGGGAAGGATTCATTCCCAGCAAGTGAACCCAATAAGTCACCCACGGTGTAGAACAGCGATTCATGGAGCTTGACCTGGACCACATATGTCGCTGATGCAAATCTAAACTAATTCCTGCAGCATCCACTGAGAAGATAAATAGACAAACAAATGTGCCATGCTGTTTCAGAAGAGATGTTCCAAGATGCAAATGATGGATGGCTGGGACAGGAAATGCCAATGTGAGGCCAGCTTGCTGGGTGAGCAGCTTAGCAGAAGGCTTCAAGGGAGAGCCATTGAGAGTGTTGGGCATTAATCAAGTTGGCACTAATGATAGCAAATCCATCTCATCAACTTGTAGCCATCAGTGCCATTGCTTAGAACACAATCAGGAGATGGTGGACAGAAAGAGGGTTTGAGATAAGATTTGAGGTCAACACTCTAGTGTGCAGGAGGACGGTGGAGGCATGGAGACAGCACCCATCCAAGATCCCTCCAGTCCTCCAAGGTCATGCCACACAACTGTGTGCCTCCAGAAACACCCAGAGGTCTTTGGGTATCTTCTCCTTTGGGTCCAAGGACATCTCCTCCAGAGATAAAGATGACCATGACCTGGGTGGCACATGAACACCAAAACTGTTTCTCACCTGCCTGCCAGGTGACTCCTGGGGTCATCAGGCACTGCTTCTGGGAGATGGTCTATCATGAGTCATGGGACAAGATGTCACTGGAGGACCATCTGACCAAGTTCTGGGTTCCTGTCTTTGGTTTACTAGTAAAACACCTCAGTAAGCAACTGGTCACATGTTTTAAAAGCAACTGTTTAAAAAGCAACAAGCATTGCTTAGGCTCTTAAATCCCCAGTCTGATTAATCAGGTGGGAATAATAACTGTTCGACTAGGGTTTTTATAGGCTTCAGACAAAGAAGGCTTAAGGAAGCACATTGCAGGCTATTAAAATGCTATGCGAAAAGGAGTGACGGGGATTTAATACGCCCAGTGACTCACATTGTCAGTCTGGAAGGAAGTGCTGTTTCAAGGGCTAATAAGTAAATTTCCATAGTGATGACCATTATTAATGAAAGATCCTGAGCATCAGCTCTCCCACAGGTGATTTGCTCTCTTACCTTACGTGACTGGGGAACCTGAGATGTTTCGGTGATACTTAGAAATTACCAGCACCGGTAGTGTACCTGTAGAGATATAAGGGCTGCTTTCTCATGCCAAAGCCCCTCCCCTTCCTCACTGCTCCAGAGACAGGCTACAACTACGCCAGGGTCTCAGCCCACTCCTGGGGGTAGAACAGTACCTGTACATCCACAGAGAAAATGCGGTTTAGGAAATGTGGGTCCTTGTTTAAAACCACTCACCAAGGATATTTTCCTCCTAGGAATTTATGGGCTCCATAAAAAAAGAACTTGAGGAGACAGAGCAGTTGTTTTTGGTTGTGCCTCATTAGTTCTGAGTTTGGGCAGGCAGTAGAGATCAGAGTACCTGGAGTCTATCTAATTGAGTCTCTAGTAAGCATTAAACTCACTCAGTCCAGTGGAGAATCTACCAAGGAATCTGGAAGTCTCCAGGAGAAGAATGGAGATAGCAGAGAAAGCAGGACTAAAAGAGAGAGCCTCTTCAGGCTGGTGCTGAGCCTGAATCCAGGAAGAGATCCCAGGGCTAAAAATCCATAACTCATGGGCCTCCAAAGAGCAAAAGCAGCCCTCTCCTCCTCTCCTTCACCCCTCCTTGTCAAGACTTGTGGGCGAAGGGCAAGCATGCCAACCTTCTGCACACTATGCCCACCATCAGCATTGAGCACATCCATCGCATGGATGACCCCTTAGACAGAAACAGCACAAACGAGAGAGGACAATGTGAAATGCATAGATTTCCACCAATCCCTTGGCAAACCAGTGACCCCCTCTGGAACTTTGTATTCTCAACAGTAAAACAAATTTAATAACGCCTTCCTCTGCTGATGTGCAGGACCAGATTAATTCTCAGTTATTATGGAGGTGGGGGAGTCTATATTACCCGGCACTGTTGCAGATGGGGAAGACTCAGTACCTCCCTTCAAGTTAGTGGTAGTTTGCTGAAGAAGACAAACAGCTAATGATACTATGAGGCAGAACCTCAACTATGCCATGTGCAAGAAGTAATGTGTTCAGAAACCCAAGTGAAAGAAATGTTTGGGGAGAGAAAGGGAATTCATGAAAATGGGTGAGGAGCAAGGTCTAGTATCCAGGTGCTGAGATAGGGCTGATGGAAGTTGACTCCAAAACAATGACGGTGGCCCACAAGGTGCTTATTGGTCCCACAGGAAACACACTCTTTGAGCATCAGAAAGAGAAAGAGAACTAGAGACATTCAGATTTCATTGAAACTTTAGACACCTGAGTACCAAAATACACTATGAACATATACACTACATATGTAAATAGAATGCATTCAAGCCCTTATTAAATGACCTCACACAAATCAGTATTATATACTCTTTGATGAAGGGACGGAGAGGGTGGAAGTGGAGTACTTTCTATCATGTCTGACACTGTGAGTTTCCTTTAACCCAGCCCTGAAAAGAATAAAAAGAATTTAAAAGCTGAGAACACATGAAAACCAACTTCTCATAACAAAAAAAAAAAATCAAAGCAAACAGCTTTTAGCTTAAAATAAAAATTCTGATATCACTCAGGGCGGACCAGGATGTGGAATGAAGGGCGCGCATGTATGAACACAGCTGGGGAAGAGTGTAAATTGGATTCACTTCTAGAAAGCAATTTGGCAATGTGTATCAAGAGCTTTTAAAATGTTTATACCTTTTGATTCAGTAATTCCACTTCTGGGAATCTATCCTATGAAAATAATCGGAAATGCAGGCAAAGGTTTATGCACAAAGATATTCCTCAAAGTGTTATTATAAACAGACTAGCGGCCCAATCGTTGAATAATGTTTAAATAAATGATGGCAGATATCACACTGGGTTGTAGCTATTAAAAAGAGTTCGAGAGGGAAATGTTTAAAACCCTTGGAAAAGTTTGTCATTGTTTTAAGACCTGTACATGTATGAGGGGACCATGAGCGCTTTCTAAATCACAGACAGAAAGAACTCACAGTAAATTAGCCAAGTCGGTTTTTAAAGGGGGAGAGGAAGCCTCTGGGTTGTGGGACCCTGGGTGCTCTTTTTCTTTGCATTTTTACCTTGCTTCCAACTTCAGACATCAGACTTTACTTTAAATAAAGGAAAGGTGCAAGAAGCAATAAGATGAATCCAGTATGCGAAACACTCACTCATATGCTCTTAAAGATGCACAGCGGGTGCATCATGTGCATAAACGGCAGAGCTTAAAATGTCCCGTAAGTTGAGGGAAGCTTTATAGAGCCCTTGAGTTTTCCTGTGTTTCCTGTGGCAGGCTGGAGTGAGAGCCATGTGTGCTATGACTAAGGATCTCCTATGATAAAGCCAAGGGAGAATGTTTTGAAAATGAAGTCACCAAGCACATGCCCAGAGCCTTTCTTATTGTTGTAAATGCCCTGCTTCTACATAGCTCACAACTAGAAATCCAAAGAACAGAGTGCTGACTTCTGCTGTGCTGCACCATGACCAGGGTATAAAGTGTTTCCTCCTGGTCTCTTCCCTTCCCGTCCCTGCAGTTCTTTTTTTGTTTGTTTGTTTTGGTTTGGTTTTGTTCTGTTTTGTTTTGTTTTATAATGAAGCCAGTAAATACAATCCTGGGCATATACCCAGAAGATGCTCCAACATGTATTGTTAGGACATGTGTTCCACTATGTTCATAGCTGCCTTATTTATAATAGCCAGAAGCTGGAAAGAACCCAGATGTCCTTCAACAGAGGAATGGATACAGAAATTGTGGTATATATGCACAATGGAGTACTATTCAGCTATTAAAAACAGTGAATTCATGAAATTCTTAGGCAAATGAATGGAACTAG